>MU182024.1:148540-163846 GCA_016904865.1 Pissodes strobi | reverse complement strand
CGGTTTTGTTACCTCGACGCGTAGTGGGGAATCACGTCATCGGCCGGTCGATGAGTGGGGACCTTCACGCGCACGGTGCTGCGACGGAGATCGCGACGTTCTACCGGTACCGCGCGAGTACTACGGAAAATGTGAAAACCGATTTCCCGGCTTTTCGCGACGGAATATTTTATTGAACCGAGTTTATAATATTTAAATTATATTTTACGAAAAAGAATGATGTGAATAGCTCGTAAAATAAGAAAGTTAATCCGGCTTGCATACCATTCCCCTAAAAATATAGTAACTTCGTTACAACATAATCGAAATGTGCACAATTCACAAGCAAATTCCTTGACTTTACATGGAACACCGACACACAATGTGTGGCACCACTTGATACAAGACTAGCACCTTATCCAATATTCTCTTGCGTTGACTTTCTGTATAACTCAGTGCAATAAATGCAAGATGATCATCATTCTCTAAGTGGCCATCTTGCTCATATAGTTGCCTACAGTCTTCGTCGTTGTCGTCGTTACATACTGTGCTTTTCACTTGCTTACGATCATTTAAAGTCTTAGGTTTAAATATATCATTTTTCGCTTGATTTTGAAACTTAATTTCATTCGTGAACTGCTGGTCAAAATCATGCTGCCAGAAGTTTTCTTCTTTTTTTCTTGATTCGTATCTGCTCACTCGACGTAGACTCAGGAATCGAAGAAAGTTCATTTAACCACAATGACGAAGTTTCATCAATAATTATTGCTGATTTCGAGCACCTATAAAAAATAAGTGGACACATGTTTTTTCTTTTTGTCATCAGTCGAAAAGTGAGGCAGATACAACGGCTTGAAATGTGCTCATAACGTCATAATGCACATGAATTGTTACGTCGTGCGGCGACTACAGCCAAGGAAAAAGCAAACATGCTCGCCAAAATGTTTTCCTCGCACTCTACCTTAGACGTCTCCCAAGGCAAGGCTCACCCCACCATATCGAACATCAACACTACCATGGTCAAGTTTCATCACCCTGGTATTTGTAAATTCCTTAAAGAATCAGGTACGCAAAAGGCATCAGGACCGGACGAAATGACATCGTATTAAATAACTGCGTCAACGAACTAACACCCGTTTTTTCCACACCTTTTTCTCTGTCTTATCGAAAAGAGATATACCCATCTTCTTGGAAAGTCGCTCGAGTGCAACGTGTCCCAAAAAAGCAAGAAAACCACGTCTCCAATTGCCTTGCTTCCCATAATCTCCAAAATCATGCAACATGTAGTCAATCAGCAAATACTCAAATACCTCGAGAACAACAGAATAATCAGCGATAATCAATATGGATTTCGCAAAGAGAGATCGACAGGAGCTGTATTGGCCTATGTCATTCATATATGCAGTAGGGCAATTTAGAACTACGGAGAGTCTTGAGCGATTGCGTTGGATATTTCGAAGGCATTCTACAGTCTGGCATGATGGATTGCCCAACAAACTGTCGTCCTTCGGACTGCCAGCCACTCTCTGCAGCTGGATTGGCAGTTTCCTTAAGAAGCCATCTCTGCACGTTGCAGTTGATGGACACATCTCAGGCACATTCACCATTAATGCGGGCGTGCCTCAGGGTGCAATACTTTCACCAACTCTGTTCCTCATCTATGTTAATCACCTGCTTACTGAAACGAATATTCCTGTTTACAGTTTTTCAGATGACAGTACCCTTGTCTCCCAATTTAGATCAGAAAAACCTTTACCAGCCACTGAGACTTATCACCGCAGACAGGAACACAGGAACAGATTACAGCAATTAATCAAGACGTGGAGAAAGTTCAAACATGAAGTGACAGAAATGTGGTCCAGTACAATGCACCAAACACTTAAGCAGCCACGTTTACCAAGAGGGCCAATACGGCGGGCCCTGACATCATGATGGCAGGATCAACCATTCCCCCATCCTCGTAAATACGGCTACTGGGTGTCTCGGTCAACAGCAATATGTCCTGGCATGACCACGTTGCTTACATCCCAAAATCAGAAGCTTTGTGCGCTATTTTGCAACAAAAAGCTATATGCGCCGCAGCAGTTGCTCTTGCTCTACAAAGCGCAAAGATGACCGTGCATAGAATATTGCTCACACATCTGAGGTGAGGCACCAAAGCAATCTGGATAGTCTGGAACACCGCAGACATGTGACCGAGATGTCCCCGTTTTACAGATACTTTCACGGCAGCTGTTCCCAGGATTTGTCCCGCCTCATCCCGCGCTGGCAGCGCCTGTCATACAGTCAGGACAGAGAGCAAGAGCGCACCAGTTCATCACACAACTGGAAACACCTAGAATATCGCTTTACAAGAACTCCTTTGTCTGTCGCACTACATCACTGCGGAACTCACTCGCAGGACATCTGTTTCCTCCTAATTACAACCTACAACTATTCAAGAACCGTGTCAATAAACATCTTCGCACACACACCGCTCGTCGAGCGCCATAGGATCTCCCTTTCGTGTGTGTGCCACTGCCATAAAAAATACAAAACTAAAAACTGGCATAGCTCTCGTAATAATTATCTTTTCACTGTTCTATAGTTTGGAATAAAAAATAGATCAAGTATGTTTTCGGAATGCAGAAGTGAGCGCTACTTCTTCTTCTTTAGCCTATATCCATCCATCTTGATTGTAGGCCTCTTTCAGTATCTTCCATGTCCATCTATCCAGAGCAGCCAGTTTATCCCCGCTATCATTTGATATAATCCCGCCATCGCTTTAGGGGTCTTCCTTTTTTTTAGCAGGGTTTAGGAAATGCATATTTGAGCACGTCCAAGGCATTGGTGTTGTAGCGCCCAGGACAGTGTGGGGCTCCGGTATATCCGACCCACTAAAAGCCTTTCCCTACATGCGAATGGCACTCGATACTGGGAACCGCTTTCGCATTACTTCAATACCGATGCCGCATTTTGCCTATTTCAGGCAATATCTATCACAAATGGGTTTGTCTATCTTCCATTCATCTATCTCTTGTTTAGATTTGCATCTTCACCAGAAGGTGTGATTATCTTGCCTTCCGCTCTTTAGTTTCGATGATGCTTCTTATACATGGGTCTTCCTGTATTTCTCTTTGTAGCTCTTGGTTGCCACTGCATTATTTTGTTAGTCCACTCAGATAGGTTCTGTCTTGCAACGTGACCTGCCCATCAGCACTTTAGTTCGGCTACTCTTCTCATAACATCCGTTATCCTTGTTCTTCTTCGAATCTCATCACTTCTGATTAATAACATGGCAGGTTACATGGCTCTCTGAGTTGTTCTGAGTCTTTCTGCATTCCTCTTTGTTAGTGTCATAGTCTTCAGTTGTGTTGGAACGGGCAGTATGCAAGCCTCATAGAGTTTTCGCTTAAGGTTGATTGGAAGGTTTGGGATTTTAGAATGTAGCCTAGCCGACTAAATGCTGCTTAGCAAAGTCTTACTTTACTAGATATTTCAAGAGTTTAGTTTTGTTTTTCTAGTCTGACAGCATGGCCCAGGTATATGTATTACTTGACGTTTCCGTACTTATTGCTGTCTCTTCACTGGTCATTATTTTGGTTTTATTTAGGTTCATCTTATCTCCGATTTGCTTTTATGTCATCTGCAGTTCTTCCAACATATTCTGAGCACATTGACATCATTACTAATGGCAACCGGTGGAGAAATACTCGATTGATCATTTTGATGAAGCGAGCTCTTTTCTGGTCAATTTCGTTACAGTTACAGGTGATTCGGGAATATGTTTGGGTTCAGAGGATAAATGTCGGTTTTTTGAACCAGCTTGGGAATGTAAGCCCAACGAATACCGCATTTTCGTATGCTCTTCCAAAAATCTGATGAAGCCTGATAGTCCCACCAGAGTGATTTTCCAGCCACCAGAACTTCAAAGCTTAAAACTTAAAAACAGTTCCTGCCTGTAAATATATCACCACCAAAATGATATTTATTTACTGCCATGAGTATTTTCAACCCCTTCACTGCGCAAAATCCATTCAACTGCCACGTGTAAATTATTTCTGCTAAGCACCATCTATGAACCTATAAGTAAAACATGTCGCTGCTGAACTGTCGCGAATATTTAAATCGCAATATACACTGCGCCATATTTCCCGCACTTCCCCTACATAGTTGCCTTAAAATTAAAATGGAAAGTGCACATCCATTCTTCGAATTGACTCTAAGGGAAGTTTAAAAAATATTTTCAAAAGAGTTTTCCAACAATTCTTCCCTTCCAACACCTTAAAGGTGCACCTTGGATTAATATCGATTAATATCGACCTTCAGGTCGTTAACAAATTTGGGTAATATTATTTATCTTTTCGCATCTATCTGTAGCTTCAACTCTCTACATGAGGATTCTCAATTTCTGCTTGTGACATCAAACATTTATTCTAGTGATTTGAAATTCCTTTTCGCCAATAGCAGTTTCAGTCCTCTCAAATGAATACTTAAGGCTGACTTATGAAGAAGTTTTCGAGAAGCCTAAAATCATTTAAATTTTTATATGTGCTAAACGACCAAAAAACACCAAATAAATTAAATTCTGGTGTAATTAGAACATCTTACTGCTAATCTAATGGAATTTAGAAAAACAATCAAAAAGCTACTGTGTGCGACTATGGGGTAAATGCAGTTCATGAATAACGGATTTGAATTAGTTCCTATAGTTTTTTATATATTTATATTTTTATTATATGTATAACTTTGCTTTTAATATTTATATTTAGTTTTTAGTAAGACTAATTAGTATGTATTTTTTATAGAGTTTATATACAGTTCGCTCTCTGTCCCCCACCTGATATTTCCCGAAACGTTTTTTGAGTAGATAATGACATATGTGATTTTCAATTTTTAAATAAAGTGGGGTGTCAAGTAGTACTTCGGTTTGACGGTGAGGTATGGTATGGTAGAGGGGTCGCTCGGCAAGATTTGCCCTTCAACATGTCTTTGGTGTATACCCTTCTATTTTCTACGAAAATTCCTATCTCTTTCGAGAACCTCAGAATTTTTCGAGGGTTGAGCTTTTGTAGATTTCCAGGTGCCACAGGGTCATTTTCGAGATGCCTCAACCTTTAGCGAGTCAGTGCTTGACATTCGTAGAGTAGGTGCTCCGACATTTCAGCGATAGTTTGGCAGAATCTGCAATGTTCGTCAGTTGTTTTCCCCATTGTCTTGAGGTGGTACCTCCAGGGGCCATGTCCAGTGAGAAGGTCTACGACGATTTTAACCTATTTTTTTTTTCGTAGCTTGAGAAGCTTTTTTGTGTAGTTAGGCAAGTGAGAGGTGAGGATTTTGGGCAGTCTCTGTTCAGGTGCATTGGCCCAATGTGTCTCTACCCGCCTTTTTCTCAATTTCTGAGTTCATTCATTACGTGCCCTCTAGTAATGCCACAGAATGGTTGAGACCCATAAAAAGTAGTCTGTGCACCATTTCGTGCGAGCTGCTCAGCGGCTTCGTTGCCTTCCACACTCTCGTACCCTTATACTTACACTAGGGTGAGTCTGTTTCTCTTTGCCAGTTGATCTGCAGCCATCTGACAATCCCACTCTAGCCGGGAGTTGATTCTGCTAGATGTTAGCGCTTTTAAAGCTGCTGATAGGCTATAGATTTTTGCACCTCTTAGGACTTTTTTGGCATGTTTAGGGATGGATATATTGATAGCATTTAGTTCTGCTTGAAAGATTATAGGAGTGTTTCCTAAAGGTGGACACCTCGGTTCATAAACTCCGGATCGCTCTCGTTCTTTCATCTTTGATCCATCTGTGTGTCAGACAAGTGATCCACTCTCTAGTTATTTTAGTACTTCCCCTGTAGTATTGCGGTCGTCAATTGCCACTTAAAAAGAGCGATCAAAATGGAGTTTGGTATCCAAGATATCAGTTGGTTTGGTCATCGCCTCCATCTGGATGTGTTAAGTGTTACGTTTCCTGATTTCCATTTTTGTGGTTGAGTGACCCTATACGTACTGGTCCAGGTGTCCTTTTCTATGCATATGTGCAGCGGAAGGAGGTCAAGTAGGGTTTGCGGAGCTGCTGTGCGACACGTTTTCATGGCCCCTATTTTACCCAGACAGGCGAGCATTTGTACTCTTGTTAGCTTTCGCTGTGTTGTTATTTCCTTTGATTTTACCCACCAAACTAAGCAGGCGTAGGTTATAATAAGCTTTATGACAGTATTACCACCAGATGTTGGAGGGTTTTAGGTCCAATGTTTTACTTAAGAGTAAGCGATGCCGTTGATTTTTTAATAGTTCTTCCAGGTGTCGGTCACAGGATAGTTTCCGGTCAAGAATGATGCCAAGATACTTAACTTCTTTTGAAAGCTCTACCGTTGGCCCTGTAGTGTATCAGGAAAACACTCGGTATTCCATAAATTAGATCGTGATGGCAACCCAACTAGTTCGAGGTCTAGACGAAGGTTATTTACATTACCCATTACACGTAATATTATTGTTTAACTCCAACGAACGCGATACTAGACACGGGTGACAATCTTAGGTCAACCTTGTTGAACTGACATTGTTATTGTAACATTATATACATAATATGAACCTACACCAACCCGGGATATATAGAGAGAATACAAGACTGACTGGCAATTGATATGTGTACGTAGATTATAAGAATATAGGTACACTATGTAGCGTTACTATCTTATATATTATTTGCTAAAGTTAATACAGAACGCTATAGGGACCTGGAGTATTATTCTATAAATAAAAGGAGTTCTACGGCCCTCCCAAAGTGGGTGCTTTAAGGTTCAGCGTCCTTCTTTTTGTGAATGGGATCACGGTATTTTTACCCTTAATCCCCAAGATCCAAGTTGTTACGATTTGCCAAATCAATATGATGACTAGTCAAATTTCCAAATTTAGCTTTGAAAGGATATGATTTGATAATTTATTAAACTAAAACCAATATTTTAAATGGGCTAGTATAGCAAACGTTTCTATTAGAATTAGACTTTATTTATGCTCAGGCACTGCAATTTTTCACAGTTTGTTTTGCGTTTCTCCGGACCTCGGGACAGAGCGCTTTTAATTGTGATTAACGGGCAAAACCGATTTGGCGTAGGTTTGGCTGCAGCGAAGTGAAACATGTTTAGTATATGGCCATAAAAGTTATTTAATTTTCGTGTTTTTCGAAGCGTTATTGCTCAGCCAGTAGGTTGATAACAAAAAGAGTATCTGTCGTCGTAGGAATATTTACATATGTGTGGGAGCAACAAATAATACAAGATAATTACGAAAGAATGTTAGAAGTAGAAAACCCAAACTGACTGAACTGAGTAATGCGTTTCACGTCATTCATGGGTTGCCAGATAGTCCATTAAACCTAAAATTAATTGGAAGCTTTATTTATTGGCCAAACTTTAGCAGATGATGCTTCCACCTTCTATAATCGAACTGTAGCCTATTACATGTTTAGATTTCTTATGTAGCGGGGCCTAAATTAAAACTTTCCACTTCGATTCTCAGTATTTAAAACGAAAATGAGGGAAAATGCTTGGGCCCGTCGTTTTTTGATCCGAGTGGGAAAGATGTTTCGCCCTTTTTATTTACGTAGCTCCAACCCTTAAGCGGGCAGAATGACAACCCCCAAACCTTAGATAGGGAAGAAGGGTCGTGCGATATTTTATTTTTTGAAGATCTCATGGAGTAGTTTATGACCATCGAAGTTTGCGTCAGTACTTCATCCATAACGAAATGAGAGTTCGAATAGTAAAGGAGTCAATTCGAAAAAACTTTTACTCAAACATCGACTCTAATCTTATCAGATTGTCATTTAAGCAATATCTTTTATAATTTTTTTTCTTAACAATATAAACATATTTGTACGATTTAATCCGATCAATGTGAAATTTGAAGAAAGTTAGTTAGTGCCAAATCTATTGTCAATGTTTAGTTAAATCCAAATAATGGCTTATGCCATGGTAGAAAAGGTAGAAATTATCAACATTTTTATAGAAATAACGACAATGTGCTACTCTCGAATATGTTTAATTAACGACCTATGTTTCTTTATCTATCGCCAAATTTGACGATACTATATCAGTAGGAAACAAAAAAAGGGCGTATGGAAGAGATGAGGGAAGAGAAGTTGCTATTTTAGGTCCAAGATGTCTTGTATGTCATGTACAATCCAGGGGGTCCTAAAGCAAAATAAGTTTCATCATTTCAAAATAGGATTAAGCTAAGAACTGGACGATGATGATTTCGATCGCCGACTCTAATTATGTGAAATTATGAGTGAAACGTTAACCCCACTATCAATAGGCATATCGGCTGATATTGATCAGATGAAAATCTCAGAGTATTTCATGAAGATTATACCACAGATCTATATAGCTACGCAACAGATACCTCTTCCAATGCTTTTTACGCGGGGCCAAAAATGTTCACCGGCTTTCGCGAGCGGGTGAACCAGTCGTCTAGGAACGGGTTGGTGTTGCCAAGTTATCACGTCGAACAATATTTCTGCTGACTTTTTGACCCGCTCAAATCATTATTGTTATTAACATTTATTTATCAAATACACAAACATATTTTTTTAGAAAAATGCGATTTTTACATTTTATATTAAGTATGATAGTTTATTAATGAAACGGCAATTTAAATGAATAAATTTATAATATTGATAGTAGAGTTTAAAACAAAATTAAATCGTACTTTGACATGTCGATAAACATTCCAAAAATTCCTTTGATCTTCGAAACAAAAACCTGCGTGATAATATTAGGTATTACTTAATACAAATAAGAGATATTACAGTATAAGTTAACAACATTTGTAACGACCTTTTACACCGATATTTAAGGCGAGTTTTAGCCCATGTTCAAGCACACCATTCACTGAATCTGATAACGAACTTTAATTTGACATAATATAACATACGATTGCCAAGAAACTGAGTAATACCATAATGTGATATGAAAGGTAAACTACAGTTCGCGACTTGGCAACACGGAGAGGCAATACGCGTCTAAATAGGAAAATATTTAAGTTTCTTGCATTATTGGCGAGCGACACTTTTAATACCGGAGTAGGCATCTGTTGCGTAGCTATATAGATCTGTGATTATACGCAGCATCCCTAAATATTAAATGTTTGGGGAAGTATTTACGGAGTTCACTTAATTTGACCCCTTTTTACCCGAAAACCTTAGTGGTTAAATATATCTGAATTTGTTGGAGAATGTTATTCATCCAGGCCTCGTACAAATAAAAAAAATTGAAAATGACCATGAAATTATAATTTTTCAGCAAGACCTTCTCATTTCGCCCAACAGTTGCGTGAATTTTTAGATGAAAACTTTCCCCACAACTGTATTAGAAGGAGGGGCCATATTGAGTGGCCACCAATGTTACATGATTTGACCCCTAGTAGACTTTTTCTACAGGGTCATTTGAAGTGTAGTCTAAAATGTATGCTACTCAGCCTGAATAATTGGACGATTCGCAAAATTGTATAATTCATGAATTCCACTAAGTTGCACCCGAAATATTACGTAACGTAAGACAACGCTTTAAGCAAAATGTATCTTATTGCATGAAGGTCAAGGGCGGTCGTTTTCAGCATTTACAGAAAAGTTAGTGAAGACTTTTTTGATATTTATTACAAATAAACCTACCCTTTCCAATGTTAGGACTGAAATTCACCCTCCTCAAAACATCTCACTTTTAAAGGTTTTCAGACCCTCATTTTAAAGTCTGCGGCTCTTGTAATTAATTAACTAAAAACTTTCATCCACAGATTTTGACAAGCTCTCATATCAGCAGAGATAATAGCAGCGGCTTCAAACTTGATGGTTTTAATCAGGATAAAAATACCTTTAAAATAAGGTTTTACTCGACACCTCTTCTTATTTAAAATTTTCGGGTAACTATCTTCTTTTCTTAGGGTTTGAGGTTGAAAGGTAGAAAATAGAATAAAAAATGGTCCTCCTTAGACTAATAATCAATGAGTCCAGGATTTTCACTTTAAATACTAAAAATCGAGGTTCAAAGTTTTTGTTGGGCCACCCTTACAAAGCAAATGATTAGGTCTTAAAATTTGAATAAATCCTCAGCATTATAATTTTTTGCATTTTATACCTTTAAACTGAATGATGATAAATTAGGGACTAAACTCCTTAGTGATTAGTTCTGATATGTGATGGATATGTATACCTTTCTACTTATGTGTGCCATGTATTGATGTATATAACATTTAAGTTTTATGAAGTTTGCATTTGAATTTGCTAATTAATCGCAAAATTAAATTATGTTTGTTCCCTTAATTTACGAGCTTTCATATTAACAAGCGATGGTTTACATATATTGTCCTTATTATAATGCTATTAAAGAAGTTCACTACAATTTTTTTGCCTATAAATTATTCATTACTTTTTTTATCATGGCTTTCACAACTTTGCAAAATATGATTGTTATTTTTTTAATCGCCTTACACTTTAGGAATTAAAAACGTTTAATTATGTCTTATTTTCTATAAATATAGGTAAAAAAGTATTGTTAGGCACCTAAGTAGGTTAAGCCAAAAAAAATTGAATGTACCCAATTTGAGCCCCTCCTTAGGTTTTAGTGCTGATATGCGATGAATATGTATTGCTTTCGACTTATGTGTGTCATGTATTGAAGTATATAACATTTACATTTTATGAAGTTTGCATTTGCTCATTTTTATATTAGCTACCTTACTAATAGCAAAAGTAAACTATGAACTTTCTAACTCTTTGTTCCCTCCACTTACGAGCTCTTATTTTAACAAGCGATGGTCTACAAGTTCACTACAATTTTTCGCCTATAAATTGTTCATTGCTTCTTTTTATTATCATGGCGTTCACAACCTAACATGATATGATTGTTACCTTTTTAATCGCTATACATGTTAGGAAATAAAAACGTTTAATTATGTCTTACATTTCTATAAATAACGGAGAAATATTATCGTTAGGCACCTAAGTAGGTTAAGTAAAAAAAAATAGAATGCACCACATTTGAGCTAAAAAATTTCTCCGAGATTTGAGATAAGACACAAATTTCCAGCACCACTTTACAAGAGTAACGAAATATAGACGACAGAAGCCTGAAAATGTATTTTTGGTTGAAAATATTATCTAAGAGAGATTTCTGTACAACGAGAAGCTTCCGTTTTGCTTCGGCCCTTACTCAAAGTTCCTGATAGCCACATTAAATAAAATAAAATTTACATTGTATATATCCTCGCTGGTACTGTCACAATGGCCAAAGCGTCAATTTTCGGAAGAGACAGTGAGACACTATTACCAGATTTATTCTTAAGAGGTTTGCTGTAGTTTTGTTTTATCTTCAAAGGGCCTATTTTACAACTGTTGCTTAAATCACAAACTTAAGATTAATCTTTGGAAAGGAGAAAATGCGAATTTAACAGCTTGCGTTTAGCTTAGAACCAAAGCTTAATTGTAACCGGCAGTTAGGGTATAGTTTAAACTACAATCTTCAGTTTATAACTCAAACACTGTTTTTTCTGGTTTATTTCAAAAAAATTAAAAATACTAACACATTGAATATATTTTTGGAGATCTTCTCTTACGATAAATATACAGATAGTTTATTCAAACCAAGATTCATACATCGAGTCTTCTGATCACTCGTTTAGATAGAACAAAATTTATTTTTGTCCAATCTTCACCCAGAGTTTCACCAAACCCTCTTCAAATTTGCTCATTTTGTTGAATATCTCATCAGTTTTTGAATGTGAAATTGTTTACCTATAACTTGCTAATCTGTGTGAGCAATAGCTCGTTCCATGTCAAGCCTATTTTTGCGCAAGCTCGTACGACGATTAATTAAAACAGAATAGCCCATATAGATCACTGGATAGATAGAGATTTTTTAAAATAGATTTGTATTTCCAAATAGTCTGTTCAGCTGATATGGAGAGTTGGCCCATCATATTAATTAGTAAGTTGATTGTATAGATTATAGGACTTTATAGGATTTACTATTTATATAAAAAATTAAGCATTAGTTTATAAATTACTATGTAAGTTCCTCGACTCAGTTTTTATTGGCACTTCGGCTCTATGCAACAGGCGGCATGGTAGTTGGAGACTTTAATCGGCGACCTGTTAAATTATAAATAATGTTTCACAACCTATAACTCTACTAGCTCCTCAGTTTTAGTTTGCGGAGACATCCAAAACAATCCTTTACAAATCACTACTTTAAACTTAATTTTTAATGAAAGTTGTAAAAATGATCCTAAGAAGATAACAAAATTATCTCTATCTCTCTCTTTTATTCAAGTAAATGAATGCAAAGGCACACGTATTAACGAATGGAATTCACGATTCGCTTGTATGTATATATTTGTCAAATATTTCACTTCATGTATTATAGCCCTCCGCTCACTTCGCTCGCTCCGGGAGCAAAACGTACGATAAATGACCCAAACTATCGAAAATTAATCAAAGAAATAAATTATTTTATTCAACAGATTTTTTTGCAACAATTTGGGTTTATTTTTTGTTCGGGAGGAACTTAATATCGAGAAGAAGACCTTAATTCTGTTGCGGAAGCGAATGTCGTTTTATAAATAAAGCTGATCCTACGACCGCAATATCAATTTAAACACTCTAATCATTAATTTAAAATTTTGGTACTAGCGAAGCCGAGAGCTTCTAAGCAATTACAATACCATTCTGTCTCGTGAAATCGTCCATATTCAAACAGCTATCCATATAAGATCTACACAAATATGAAGCGGGGAAATATATCCAGGTAAACTATATCTGCGGCATTTTCGATTATATATTCATAAAAAAATACGGGGTTATTTTGTGCCTCTTGAATGTTTCTGTTCATCTTCCCCAACATGCTCTGACTATTTGAACATCATTCCAAAATTGTGTAATATTAAAAATAAAATAAGCGTAGTTTGGTATTCTCTGTCCTCTCATTTTCCGAGTCACAAATATTTTACATTTACTAAAGAGGAGCATAAAGTTTATGAAAATAGCAGTCTGGCTTATCTCAGATAGCGAAAAGTGAGTCTGGCTAAAAATTTGCGGATTCAAAAATGTCACCGATTTTGCGAATCCGTAACCCTTATTTTTCAGGCTCAAAATTTAGCATATAAATTGATACAATCATAAACTGTAATTAAAAATAATTCTGGCTGATTTACGAAATTGCCAAATGAGTATGGCGGCATCTTCAAAATGAGAAAATTTAAAAAATTTTGCTCGTATTTTCCCGGGTTTGGAAATTTATCACATGATAGATTATACTATAATTTGTTAGAAAATACACGTCTGGCTGACATTTACAATCACAAAGGCTTTGCCAGACTCAGAAGTCAGGTAGTTAAACGAGGAGCAGAATAGCAGCATGTGCGTGTTTAGGAAACGACGCTAGAATGCGAGTTACCTGAGAACAGCTGCCTAGTCCCCGGTCCCAGGTATCCCTACTATCGCTGTTGTTTTTTTTTCTGAAAAACGAAAAAATCACATCTAAAGATAAAAGATAGTATTTTTTGTTAAAAGGAAAATTGTGACCGCCTTTTTATTCTCAAAGGTTGGCAACACTAAATAGTTTTCAACCTGCCCCATCATAATTCTGTATTCTGTGCTTTTTTGTATTTAATTGTTTAATGCTCTCATAAAGAAGCAAATGTACGTAGGTTTTGGGGGTGTTCCAGATTAGCTAGATTGCATTTTAAGCTATTATTATAATACCATCTGATACATTTTCAGGACTGCGAAAATGAGGGATTTTTTTGATGAAAGCTTTTCAGTTTTTCACCTGCCAGACATACTCTCCATACTCACAGATTAGCCAGACTATTTTTTTACTTAATTTCAGTATGTCTTTTACTATTAGAACTATTTTTATCACTGGAAAAATGGGACAGTGTATACGTATGTTTTGACGCATTTTCCGCCACAACCCATGAGAAAACCCCCCTTGAATATATATGAATTTTGCTCTGAATTACTAACCGAACAATTCTATTCATGTTTGCTGACTTGGAAAATAAGTACCGAAAATCGTCACTGCTTCCTGGACTATTAGAACATAATCATATAACCTGCATTTATTTTAATGCTTGTAAAATATTCACTACAATGTTTGGCTTTTAAATTGTTAATTTATTTTTTTTATTATCATGGCGTTCACAAGCTAACAAAATATGATTGTTATCTTTTTAATCACCAATCACGTTAGGAAGAAAAACGTTACATTATGTCTTACATTGTGATAAATAACGGAAAAATATTATCGTTGGGCACCTAAGTAGTTTATACCAAAATATGTTTTGAATGCACTACATTTGAACCGATAAACGCCTCCATCAAAATCAATAAAGTACATTCTGGGCCGGGACAATATGAACTGGATACTTTAAAACGGAAAATATATCCTAATTTTGCTTGCTATTCAGATATACCGGTCATATTAATAATGTCTTAGAACATAATCGTATAAACTGCACTTATTTTAATGCTTGTAAAATATTCAGTACAATTTTTGGCTTTTAAATTGTTGATTTATTTTTTATTATCATGGCGTTAACAACATAACAAAATATGATTGTTACCTTTTTAATCACCAATCCCGTAAGGAAGAAAAAAGTTACATTATGATAAATAACGGAAAAATATTATCGTTAGGCACCTAAATAGTTTATGTCCAAAAAATTTTGCATGCACCACATTTGAACCAAAAAAAGCCTCTATCAATATCATTTTGATTGGGCCGTGGCAATATAAATTGGATACTTTAAAACGCAAAATATTCTTTAACTTTGCTTGCTATTCAGATATCACGGACTTATTGTCACATATACGCTCCTACCGCTTGTTGCCTATGGACCTGACTTCGTTGCAGTAGTTGCGCTGTGCTCTTTCAGAAGACGGAGCTCAGATATAGGTAGTTGGGAGAGATGGATAGAAATACTCGGTATAAAAAAGGCTTGGTTTATTAACTTCAGGTTGAGTATAGAAGGTTGTAAGTATTACCAAAATATTCGGGAATGCATATCTCGTAAGTCCCCTAGGATATTCCTCGCGAAAATGTTAACCACGAACAACAGCGAGAGAGAGGGAGAGCTAGCCTGAAGGGCTGTTACAATTAGACTGACGGGCGGATAGATTATTTGGTCTGGCTGAATATTTAGTTACGTAGTTTACTTTTTATATGTAGTTAATTTAAATAGCACTTTGCCTTATGGCGTAATTAATTTTCACTGATTCACTTTTAAGGCGTGCCTGATCAGAGGGGCTTTTCCCTTTCGGTAGTTCGCACTGATAGGTCTTTTTTAAA
>MU182024.1:72558-148530 GCA_016904865.1 Pissodes strobi | reverse complement strand
AGGGGCTTTTCCCTTTCGGTAGTTCGCACTGATAGGTCTTTTTTAAAATGAGAGCTTTGATCTGCCAGAGGGGCTTTTCCCTTTCGGTAGTTCGCACTGGAGATCAAAGTCTGCCGGTATGGGCTGCTGCACAGCTTTTTATACCAAACTTTGACCTCTAATTCGAGTATTGTTTTGAATTGTCAACAAGGTTAATCATAACAGTTTATATTTTAATTAACAACAATTTATAATTGCGATTCAAGGTTAAGTTCAAACTTTCCACTGTATGATTTTATGTTTAGAACATAATCAACTCGTTTGACCTATTTTTGCGGAAGTTTGGTACAAATTGGTTTTGGCATTTTCAGGTCATTGTGGGCGAAACAATTCAGCACATTAAACACACTTGTGCATATATACATATATACATACTCATGCAGTATTTTCCCTATATATACGTTGTCCTAAATATATTGAATGTTATATACTACGTGAAAATAATAATTTATATGGAATAAATTTATTATCTATATTAATATACAGAGTCCGGTAACGATATAGAGATGGAAGATTACATATATACCAATTAAAATATATTTAAAAAAATAGAACGGCAGAATAAGTAGGGTAACAGGAGAAATGTTTTAAAAATACTGTGAAAAGTTGCTGAAACTACGGTAAATGAAATTTAAGCTTTTTTTAAATGGAATACTTTGTATATTCCGTTGTTTTTAATTTTGCTTGGCACTCCAAACATATTTGATATCTCGTCATATGACACAAGAAAAACGACATTTCACAATTTTGAATAACCTTCCTGTATGATCCCATTGCTCATCATAGAGGAAAATGAGTTGCACTTTTCTGCCTTAGGTTTTGACAAAGCTTCCAGTTTAAACGGAAGTTAGGATTTTTCCCAATAAACCGGCGGCAGTTGGTACCTTATCTATCAATAAGTCAAAGTTAAGACAAAAAAATGCTATCAGTTTTGCTTTATGTTGAGCCGTTTGGATTCTACAGATATTTAAAGTGGTGAAAATAACGTTTTTTTTACTTATCAATAAATCGAAAAAATAAAAGAATTTAGACATATGATGAGTTATATCAAGTATGTATAGAATTGTAAGCAGGATTTAAAAAAATGTGTACTCAAGATCCCACGATAGAAGTGAAAACTTCAAAGAACATTAAGAAATATATAAGAAATTTTATTTACCTATTAAGTTCTAGTTTATATGCATAACAAAACCAACAAATACCATTATAAATATTACATCTACATAATTTGTGTAGGATATAAAAATGGGAGTAATAATCCGAATAATTGCATGAATCACCAAAAGGTCTACAAATTTTCTGATCCCGACCCATTTTGCAACAAATGTTTTCGAAGAGATTTTATAAAATTAAATGTATAAATCTAGATACTTTAACCTAACCGGCATGTCAAAATATTTATTTGTTTATTTATTTATTTACAATAATCCATACAACAGACTAAGCCCGACAACAGTATAGATTAAAAAAAACTTAACCGGAACACTTAATTAAAAAGAAACAACAAAAAAAAACAATATAAATGACAGTGCGCCCATGTTAAACGAGTAAAAAAAAATAATAAGAAAAAGTAACAATGAAGAAAAGACAATTTCAGAACAATCTATTTTGATATTTAAAACATTCTGTAAAAATATTTGGGAAGAATTATTTCGCGTGGTTTCTAAAGAGAAAGTTTGAATTTTGCTATACGTTCATTTTGAGGATAGCCCTGCTCAGGATAGGTACCCTCACCCTCTAAATACAAATATTTAAAAAAAAAATTGTTATAAATTTGATGAGTTGGAGACCATCTGGTGTATTCTAGCTCAGATCTAATAAAGGCAAAAAGCAGAGTTTTAATCGCATTTATGTTAATAAAATCATTAGTACACCTACCAGAAAACCATACATTTTAGACGCTCTTATTTATTTGATTTATTTAGCATATGGGACAATACCAAATAATCATAAACAGAGTTATAAACAAACATTTAACCAATTAATAGAAGCTATTGATTCTGGCACCGCTGTCAGCAAATCTTCGGGTGTCCCTTTATAGGCTGTTATAGGGTATTCTTCTATAATGTGTTTAATGGTTTGATTTTCACCACATTCGCAGCGTGGCATCGCTGTCTTGCCCCACTTATACAGGATGTAGACACATCTACCATGCTGGGTTCTTATTGAGCTTAAAGTTGCCCATGCTTTACGTGGTAACTCATAGCCTGGTGGCCGTTGGGTAATGCATGGGATTTGGTTGTTCTGCTTTGTGGCCCATCCCTCGTACCAAGTGTTAGATAGGCTAAATCCTTCTTCGACGGCAGCTATTGCTGTTCTGATGGGCGGCTTTCTAGATCGAAGGCGCTGTGGCTAGCGTCTTCAATATCCTAGTGTATTGGCAGGTTTCGACTGTCCATTATCTTTTTACACTCTTTCGTCAGCGCGTGTATGCGTCCCGTCACAGGTTTGGGGGTGCTATGTGACTGAGTACTGAGAGCTACTCCGCCGGAGTAGACTTGATAACACCCGCTTTCATTCTCATTGCGTTGTTGAGTTGAGCGTCAATTCTATTGACATAGGGGCTGTTAAGCCACACTGGCGCACAGTATTCAGCAGCTGAGAAGACGAGACTAAGGGCTGAAGAGCGTAAAGTGGAAGCCGACGCTCCCCATGTTGTTCCACAGAGTTTTTGTATAATGTTATTTCTCGTTTTCAATTTCTCTGCTATTTTTGCTAAGAGCTCCTTGAATGAAAATGTTATATCCAGTATTAAGCTTAGGTATTTTGATGCTATATATTCTCAAATTTGATTTTAAGCTCCCTCTTGGCAGACTTGTTGTTTAAGTGGAAGCATGTCACCTCTGTTTTGCGCCATTTTCGGAAGTACCTTTCCAGTTTCTCCAAGTCGGCTGTTAGTGCCCAGTTATCAGCGTAGCCGTGCTTTTGACATCTTGTCTCTGGCATGTCTGCGATATAGAGGCTGAAAAGTAAGGGAGCAAGTACTGACCCTTGTGGCAGGCCGTTCTTAAGTTTTCTTGGTGAGCTAATATCACAATATTCTATCTTTCAGCATATTGTTTAGTAGACCAGCTGTTAATTTGCAGGGAGAAACTTGTAAATCATGCCTTCTCTCCAGACGGTGTCATAAGCGGCTGATAAGTCAATGAATGCAGCAGGTAGTTTTAAGCTTCCTTTGAAATTCCGCCTCTATATGGGTTGTAAGCGACAAGACTTGGTCCACGCAGCTTTCTTTCGGTCTAAAACCTGTTTGTTCGATCGGAATTGCGTCATATGCTAATTCTAATAATGCTATAGGCCTCTAGTTCAGGGGCGATCGCGTCAGCTGGTTTGCTTGGTTTCAAGATGGCTATTACTTTCGATTTATTCGCTCTAGCAACCATCGATTCAATATGATCTACAAATGTCAGTTTTCTGTCAAATAAAACACCAAGGTCTCCAAATTTTGTTGGTCTTTCTAAGATAACACTATCAATGTTATCATCAAATCATCACAATGCATTATAAACTCAATGTTCAGATTTTGACAAATATCATTAATAAGCGAGTTAAAGAGCAAAGGCCCAAGTACTGAACCCTGAGGTACACTTGAGCTAACTGAAAACATATTGTTTCCTCCCAAAAAGGTAAGAACAAAAAAAAATTTAAGTAAAAGTGATCAAAACCAAAACAATTAAGTTTGTCGAGTAAAATCGCATGGTCAAGGCGATCAAATGCTTTCGAGAAATCCGTCTAAACAATATCAATCTGCTTCTGGTTATCCATCGCGTCTGCAATACATTGGGTTATAGCTAACATATTGTAGACAGTAGAACGCTTTTTAACAAATCCATGTTGATTAGGACTAATTTGCCCAGATACCATTAGGTATACACAATTATATATCGCAATCTCAACGACTTTAGCAAAGTTATTCATTATAGAAACAGGTCTATAGTTTGTAATATCCGATCTAGATATTTTCCATATATCTGGAAATTCCTTGAATTTTAGACACAAGTTAAACAAGTCTTAAGAAGAACAGGGTAGCAATCGTGAATAAAAGATGCAGGTATCTGTATCTGATCAGGACCCGAAGTCAGTTTTAGTATTTTAACTGCTATTTCAACATCATTCTCTGTAAAGTAGGTCATTTTTATATTTTGAGCATATGGGCATGGCTTCTCGCTATGGAAGATTTGTGATGAATTAGGTATTGAGAACGACTGCTGAAAAAAAATGTATAAAGCATTTAAAATATTATTCGGATTATTAAGTTTTTCTCCATTGGGGAATTCCATTCGATATCTTTTTACTATTTGTAAAAGACCAGAAATGCTCCGGATTAGAACTTATTTGATTTTCTGCACTCCACACAAACTCTCTATAATCCGTGTGCTGTTTCAGTCTAGTGTGCAGTGATGTGAATTGTGCAAGATACTCTATGTTATGAGTGATTTTATATTTATGGTGACTTGTATTTGGTTTTAATATCTTTAATAATATTATGAGTAAACCATTGCGGATAATTAGAATGCGGGCGGGACCTATGACGAGGAACAAGCTCATAAAGCTTTCCATAGAACAAGTTACAGGCCATATTAACTGAAATTTCATTCATTAAAAAGGACGAGTGTGTGTCAAGTATTAGATTATACAATAGATTAATGTTGGATTTTTTGAAATTATAATTCCTTTCAAGGTTAAATGACATTGAGTTCTTTAAATCAATATATTAGATTATTAAATGTTATGAATAGAACTGGATGATGCGGGACCTCATGAGTTAAGGTATTTATAGCTCTTTCAGCCCGACAATTATATTTACTGAATAAAACCAAATCTAAAATCCATTCATTTTCGTTTCTTACTTGGTTGTGTTGAAATAACTGTGTAAGCTCTAGAAAAGAATTAAACGTATTCCTTTAAAGTTCCCGTAATGCATCAATAATCATCATACTCGTAACTTAGCGATGATGAAAATATAATGTATGTTTCCCTTTAACATCGATTTTCTCGTATTCTCCGATCTCGTATGGTAAATTATTATAAAACTTTTATACAGCAGAAATATCAAGGATTAGAAACCTCGGATTTTTTTTAAAAATGGCTATGTTATGCGATTAAATTATATTAATCAAATTAAAAATAAAAAATCACCAATTAGACAGTTTTAATCGTGTCGATGCAATTTTTTGGTATGTTGTACTCGGAATCCTTTTCTATTATGTACAGAAGTTTCGTTGCTCCAGATAATTTGGTTTTCCAGGAATAAAATATTAGGTGAGGACGTATCGTGTCAAAATTCGAAATGGCCAAAATTTTAAATTAAACTAGCTTATTCTGTATGAAAGGCATCGTTATATATAAAGTGTTTTCTAATAAGCTTTTTGGGTAGATTCACGTCTAGTGATCAGCTTTTCTATTACAAAATTATTTTCTTCGACAATAATCAACACCTTCATTTTTGTGACCTGTAAATCGATGTTTTTACATGTTCCTTCAAAAGTCCATTTTACAGACATTTTCAAAACAGAGAAGCATTTTTCCCCTTTTCGATCCTCGCTACTTTTTCTGCACTAAAACACCCAAAGTGGCCCGCTTTTCAAAAATGTGCACGCCTGCACATGCTTAATAAAATATTCGCCATTTTACGATTCTCGTCAATTTGAACAGGGTTTAAAAAAACGTCACAGGATAGGAATCTGTCCACAATTTTTCATCAATATTAACTAATTCTTTCGACAATAATCGTGTATCAAAAAAAATAATCTCCACTTGCAGCCGTTTTCGAGAAAAAAATGATTAACCGAATAAACATTACATGACAGCTCAGTGTGTGCTGAACGTGCCTAAAGAAGTTTTGTAGCGTTGCAAATGTTACCAAATCCAGTAGTGCGACTTTTCCCTTTTACTGGTCAATTTATGTTATCGATACTCTCGCTACCTTACTTCTCACCACCTTACTTCCAGCATATTTTGGCTGTCCATAAAACGGAGGCAGTGCTTTTAACCACCAAACGGATCGAGCGAATTGCCCCGGTGAGCGTAAGTGGTGAAGCCATCATGACGTCACCCGCGGTAAGATATTTAGGAGTGATGCTAGATATAAAGCTGACGTTTTGGGAACAGATCAGGAAAGCATCGGTGATCGGAAGGCTAAGTAGACTAATGACCAACGTGGGGGGTCCCTCATCTATTAAATATATGAAAGCTGATAATGCGTACGACTGAAGCCATATTGCTATATGGAGCTGAGGTTTGGGGTGAATCAATGTGACTCGAGAAGTATCGATTGAAAATGTTTATCGCTCATTATCAACCCCGGCCGTACAAGTCACTACTGGCACGATCCCAATAGCCGTACTGGTGGAAGAAAAGACGACGATTTACCAGCGCAGAAATGAAAATGAAAGAAGAGCAGTGAAGAAAAGGGATGAAAGAGAAGAGACTCTCCGGAGATGGCAGAACCGATGGAACGGTGAAACCAGAGGATGATGCACCCAAATTTTAATCAGGAGCGTAAAGGATTGGGCGGAAAAGAAGCACGGTGACGTAAACTACTACTTGACCCAATTCGTAACAGGACATGGGTATTTTCGGTGCTTTTTGAAAAAAAATCGGCAAGGGCAAGGGACGATCAATGCACGCATCAATGTACGCACTGCTGGGAAGAGGAAGACTCGGCTAAACACACTTTCTTCGTGTGCAAGAAGTGGGCGCAGATAATCTCGCACAAGAGGTGGGAGTTTTATCCCAGAAACCGTCATCGGGAAGATGATAGAGAAGAAGGAAAGCTGGGATGCCGTATGCACCTTCATGTTTAGAACACTCAAAGACAAGGAAGCCAACAGAGGATGGGAAGGAGAAGATTAAGTCCAAAAAATACAAGAACAAAACAACAGAGAAGCCTATGACTTAGGCGAGAACAGGAACAGGAAAGGAGAGAAGCCTATGACGAGGCAAGAAAAAGGGCCACTCTGAAGTAATACTTAATAGGAGTTCCGGGGTGGTTCTAAATCGAGAAAATGAGGTTAGGGTTTTAGTTGGTAGGTCTGGTGTTGTAGTAACCAGGAGTCCAATACTGTTCTGAGTTGCATCTCTCAGGTCGTGCATGAGCATTTCCCCCCTCATTATATAAAAAAACCTTACTTCTAGGGTTCCGAGTCGCTCGAAAGATGAATCCATTTGGAGCGCCCTCGTGACAGTTGTGGTATATATGTTTCTGGGGGAATTGATTGGGCTTTCTCTCCTGTATGCTCGACAAGTGCAATAGGTAGGTAAAAGAAGCCGGTTTTCAATATCTAAATTTTTCGCTGTTATTTTTAGTCATTAGGTTTCATTACTGCCTGATTTTGAAGTGAAATTCATTGGCAAACATACTGCCAGGTGTTGTTTCTGAAATTATCGGTCGTAGTCTCGGATACCGATAAAGATGTTTAACGACTAGTGTGGTTACCCTTCCTATGAAAAAAAGGTTTTTACATGTTAATGTATTTATATTGAATAGTGAAAATTATTTATAATTTTATTAAGGACCTTCCGTGAGACAGATTATCTTCCCTGACTTTCCATGCCTTTCTGTAGGACAGAGTTTTCTCCCTCGTGGCTGAATGTCCGTCAGAAGCCTTTCTATGCAGATCTAGCGAGTTCACGGTTCCATTAGCCATATCGAAGCCTTTTATCGAGGTGATATGATCACATGGTGAAAAATTAGTTTGTCAGAAAACGGCGGATTCCACGTCGGCATAATCTACAAGAAACAAGTAGGATCTATTTTGTTTTAAATTAATGAACTTTTAGATCTAATATTGTTATTTATCGCTATTATCGTAATGTATCGATTTGTTTAATACATTTCATGTAAAACGACCGTATGTCGTCTATTTTTTTATACCGTATCTATTACCGCGGCTGACGGGTTTTGTTTAATGCATTTACTATTAAACGACTGTAGGTCGTCTACTTTATTATATCTACCTGTTATCAATACTTCTCGTTTTTGTTTAATTGAATGAAATGAGAATTAATTTTTGTAGTGTTATGATAATTAGTTGATTTACTTTTACTGAAATTAGATTCATCGAGTATTGCTTTACTTGGCTGTAGGTCAGCTCATATATCATATCCATTATCATTATAGTTTACCGTAATTGAGTTATTGAAACTATCGTTTGATTACTTTACGTGATTTATTATCTTTGACGATTATTTGATATTGACTTTCCTTATTACTGATATAGAGATTACCTCAATTAGTAAATATCTCGATAATGCTCTCGTGATGATATGATTTACTTGTAACAATAAGTTACTCAAATCAGCTGTACGCCTCGTAGCAGTTTTATTTAACTTAGTATCGCTATCGAACTAAGCTCAATTCGTTTTAGCCGTAGATACTTACCGGCTAGATTCACTTCATTGATTTATTATGTCTTTATTAACTTTTTATTGATATAATGACATTATCACTGCCATGGGATTTATCCAGATTAGTTTTGTTTAGTAATCAATTCGTTTTAACCATAGATACTTACCGGCATATTTACTTCACCGGTTAACTTATTGATTTATTACAAAGTTAGTGTAGTAAAATACTAATTATTTCAAGATAGCAATTAGGCAATTTTAATGCTATAGAACGTAGATTAAAACTTAGTATCCAATTCTGCTTTGAATTAATAGTCTGATAATACCAAAGACATTAAAAGGAAAATGTCTTTGGATAATACAGATTAAATATATTATAAGAGAATTTTCTCATAATTGTCTTTGGAGTGTTTATGAAGGTTTTTAGTATTTAAATAAATAATTTAATTGGGATCCGGATGTTTATTTTCGTAAATTAGTGTCAAACGTACCTTTCCTTAATAAATACCTTTGATTTCTAATTTTCATGATATGTTTCTAAATTTAACTGCCCTGATTTCAATGTGTAAAAATCATTAATATACTTCTAGTTAAAATTAGTGGCGCCTTCACCTAACTGACAACACATAGACCCACACCTTTAAATAAAATTAAAACTGATGAATGAACCTGGCATATGGACCGCATCGCCTGTTGATTAACTGACAAATTGTGTTACATAATTAGCGCCCAACGCTTTCAGTTCAAAAACTTAAAATTCCCTTGCTACTTCTTTGTGGGCTACCCTGCTTAAGGTACAATATTTTTAAGACATGCCTCCTTTCATCCGATGTATTACATTGTTTAATCTTTTGAAATATCCTTAGACATAATCTTCTCCCCATATCGTTGCCGGACCCTTTATAAAAGTCTTAAGTGACTAACTTACTCATTCATCCCGACCCACACATTCTTCTTAGAGGTGTGTGTGTCGCGACCCAGCTCAAACGGCTTGACACGGAGACACGGAAAGCTGATTTTAGAATACAGGTTGAGTTTAAGGTGTATGGTTCGATAAGAAAATGATTTTTATTTCAAAAGTTACTTGCTATTTGTAAATCCTGCGGAACACGTCAATTGTATTTTTTTATATCGCTTTTGCTTCTTTGTGAGGGCAATGGCAATGGTTGAAACTTCTTACAATAGAATATTAAATCTTAGCATGCATACTGTTTTTAGAGTGTAAGAAAAACGTTAAGTCAAAGTTTTACAAAATGGTTAAAACACCATCAATAATCAAAAAACTGCTTTATTTTTTAATAAAATTTTGGCATACAGGTCAATTTTGGGCGCCGATAATAAGGAATTTTTAATAACGCAATCTGCCAGAGCTGAAAATGAAAATACTTTATTTGCCATTTCGTGAAACCGCGAAACACGTCAATTCTATTTCATGTTTTTATATAATATACTACTTTTGATATATTTGGAAGGGTAAGGCAAGGGGATGTTGGTAACTCTTAACGGGGAAGCGAACGACGTTGCGGACACCAGCTGGTTTATTATAAAACGTTATTTGATTCCTTAGAAAGTTCAATACAATTGCATCCAAACGAGAAAATTTCCAGTACATATAATTGATTTATTACGGCTCCTGTTTCCTGAAAAATATAGAGTCCATATCACATAGACTATAAATCACAGTAATGCAGTATTATTTTTCTAATGCATGTTCGGAATTGCCCTTTACGTGCACACCGAACGTTATAAAACAATAAGGTCTTTATCATACAAACTATTTTTCATTCGTTTCAATTCATTCCGTTTTTGATTCTCCTACAAGTCATTTCGTTTTATTGCAATTGCACGGATCCGATATTGACTTCGGGGACGATAAAAAATATTTATATGCTAATTTATTTTCAAACACAATATAAAGAAAATGGGCACATACTCTTCCAAATTAAGTCTGAAACAACTACTAACTTGTTTATTATTGGAACTATATGTCATATTAAGAAATTAGTGACATCAGCATCATCAGCTGATTGTGGTATTGTGGATAAAACTGTTTTGTATTATGTTGTAGTTGTATCATTGGAAATATTGTGGGCTACAAAATAACTTAAACTTGAAAAATGTTACATAAACATGTAAAGCAAACTTATAAACAATTCAAGCGGTATCGAACCTTAATTCGCAACGGTCAGCAAATTCTCGAGCAGACCATCAGTCCGGCTGACTTTGTCTCACACCAAACCCGTTTATCCAGTGCCTATATGCATACATATAGATGCGGTCTCCTCCTGTAACCCGAACATCAAACTGGCGGTCAAATCCAACTCTGGAAGAACCATCTCTGGTTTAAGCCCCTAAACTTAAAATTATGCCCCAGCGTTGATATGCAAGGAAACTTGTGGTATCCCCTCTGGATGTTCCTCCTAAAGTAACAAAGTCGAAGCCCTAAGTTAAAATAATTTGATTGTTAAATATGTCAAGTGATTAAAGTGAACTAGGCTCTGAGCGAAATCAAGTTAAACTCGTATGTCGTTAAGACGTTAAAATTGCCTGAATTAAATCGCCAAAGCTAAACATAATGAAAATAGAACACAACTTTTAAAAACTTTATTATGATCAGTAACCAAGACTCATAAACAATTCAAGTATACATCAACCGAAAAGACATGCGCATCATAATTATTAGGTGGAGTGTAAATGTATTAAGACTTTGGCAACATTGCTTTTACCGAAGTGTTTCTTCTAATCCGCGTAGAGCGATCCGATTTGAGCTACATGACCCCCTCGGCATCCAGCAAATGGAACAACCAACATTTAGCACGACTAGGCTAAGTTTCTGACGAGATTGAAGTCGTGATAATATCAGTTATGGGTTAAAACCCTTTCCGGCCCAAATTATTATTTTTATTTGTAAAAAATCTTTTGGCTTCGATGCATGTTTAAGTGGGTCTATATTATCAAATTATTGCTAAAATTAAGAAAAAAAAACATAATGATGCCATATGGCGTCACTGGGAAGAAAACGCAAAAAGTTTTTAATTAATTTATTTATTCTGATAAACAAAAAAAAATTATTTTGTTAGGCACAAAGGTATACTACATTTCATGCATCCAATTCTGGATACAGTTTAGGCACCTCTTTTTAGGCTCAATGTGTTCTGGCCAATGCGCTGTGTGGTCATACTTGACGTCATCAATTGGATTGAGTGATACTTTTCTTTTAGAAGGAAGTTTGGGAGTCGAAGAAGCCGAAGATGGCCTTACCCTTTTACGGTCAAACGTTTATTTTGCCTTATAAGAACATAAGCTATTTCTGAACGAAATGACAAAAGTTTTTGCTGCAATGACGACGATATAGAAGCCACACATCGACAATGCATACGTCAAAGGTGGTAAAATATTCTAAGGTATTATCTCTTTACTCCCAATTTTATTCGGTACAGCAGCGCCACAAGCGTGTCATTGAGATCTACACCCCCCATATGTAAGTTGTACTCCTTTATTATAGCTGGCCGAGAAACATCAGTTTTTTTTTCTGAAGATGACCATCTTTTTACCGTTTCTGCAGACTCAGTCTCTTGGTTAGTAATATTATTTTTCCCCTCCCTGTATTGTAAACAACCCATTTTGACACTGTTTTGAAGGACGTAAGTGAGAATTACCAAAAATGTATCGATTGCCCTTGACGACGGGTTGTAAGTCAACTTACCACCCCTTGGGTGCTAATAATTTATGCCACCCTGTATTCATTAAGTTTAAACTACAAACATAGGAGATACCTTTAATTTTTTATTTCATCAACAACGCCAAGCTAACAATGATTTATAAAAATGAAGTAATATTAAGTGAAATGAATATTAATAGTACAATTATTACAATTATGAACATTATTTACAAAATTTGGATAAATGTTTTCTCGTTTTTTTCTCAATTTGTATGGAATGTTCTGACTCCATACATTCTCCATCTCTAACCAAGTTCTGTTACTCTTGAAGTACTGCAGGAGACTTCTGGCTTCGTTATATTGTACAAAATTTTATTTGCAACTTCTTTTTTATTGTTGACGCTCTCGGCTTCATAACTTTCCGCAATAGTTGCAGATTTCCATCCCCCATGTCGCTTGAAAGCTAAGACATCAACTCCAGTATTTGCTAATAAAGTGGCCGACGTTCTTCTAAGGGTGTCTCCAGTATACTGCTTAAAATTCTCAAAGTTCAGAAATTTAGCAATTTTACTTGGAATTGAAGAAATCGTGTTTTTCCCGACAGGCTGAGGGTCAAGTATCGTTTAGCGGAAATCCGTTAGGAAGAAATTAATTTAATTTTTGGCATTAGAGTACCTCTCTCAACGCAGAACAATCAATATTTTTCGCCGCAAATACATCAATCTAATTTTCAAAAAAAAAAAAAAATAAAAGAGCGTACATTCATTAGAAAAAAATTCTTGGGTAAAATTTCTCTTAGCTGAAACCAGTTATATAAAAAAAAATTTTTTCGATATATGAAAGCCTCCCTAAACACAACTTGTTTTTTTTTCTGCGGAAATGCATTATTATCATTTTCCAACTTTAGAATAACTGAAACCAGTTATATAAAAACATATTTCTGCTTTACCTTCTAAACACGTTTCTATACATAAACACACGAAAAACTTATTGCGGAAGTATATAATTTTTTATTTTTTAATAGAATATTATAATAACCTTTAGAATAACTGAAATCAGTTACATGAATGCATATTTTTGTTTCACATTTCACAGATTCTTCTAAACATAAACACACAAATATATCCTTGCGGAAATTCGTCATTTTCATTTTTTGATAGAGAAAGCCTTTCTTCACGCAAGTGCGTAGTGGCTTCAACGAGACGAAACTTACCTGAACTAACCAAAGCTAACCCAAACTAACCAAAGCTATCCTAAACTAACCAAAGCTAACCCAAACTAACCCAAACTAACTAAAAAAATTAAAATTACTTATTTCCGCAAGAAGTTTTTTGCGGTATTATGTTTAGAAAAATATTTAGAATGTAAAACAGAAACATGTTTTCATGTAACTGATTTCAGTTATTCTAGAGTCGAAAAAATGAAAATGGTGCATTTCCGCAGAATGTTTTTTATGATTTTGTATTTGGGGAGGTTACTCTATAATAAATAAACAAATATTTCTTACATAACTGATTAAAAAATAATGGGAAAATTATCCAAATAGAGGTTTTAGTTAAATTATCATATAAAGAAAAATCTAATTTTCTGGAAAACAAAACATTTGCGAAGAAACTTTATTTTTGTGCTAGTATTCTTGTGTAGAATCGTCCTATAAAACGATATTTTTTGTAGCCG
Source organism: Pissodes strobi (assembly GCA_016904865.1). Taxonomy (NCBI): domain Eukaryota; kingdom Metazoa; phylum Arthropoda; class Insecta; order Coleoptera; family Curculionidae; genus Pissodes; species Pissodes strobi. The sequence goes on along the minus strand of MU182024.1, from coordinate 134,804 downwards.
ATTTCCGCTAAAAGAAACTTGAGCCCAGGCGGATTCAAGCACTTTCCATTTTGATATCGCATGAAGAAGCGAGTATTAAAATTCGTCATGTGAGATCTTATATCAATGTAATTTTGAACTATTTTGAAATAATAAACCTTCTCATCGTCACTTTTGGTCGCTGTAAATTTACGTGCCACTCCATTTTTGGAATCAGGAATAGTAACAATTATAACTTCATGGCTTAATTCAACATTGTCCATTTTCATTACACAGAGTTCTTTAGAACCGCACGCTCCAGCAATTCCCATTCTCATTACAACCTTCATCATTAAATAAATATCATCGTGGGCTTCAAACAGGAACTTATTCATATTTTCCCTGTCAAACACATTGGACTTTTTAGGTTTATACCCGTCATTTCTTCTTTTTAAAATTGCTCGAAGTTTAGAATACTTGGAAATATCTATGTTTTCCTCTATGAAAAGGGTGGACTGCAACATGGAATATTCACACCATAAGCTTGATGGAGACTTTAATACAGCAGATTTTTCGTGAAAGTACGCCAAAAACACGGTTTCTGAAACTACAGTAGCATTCTTTGTTTGGCACCATTTCTTGAAGTATTGATACGTTGCTTCATACCTCTTTTTCTGGCAGCAGCGACAAACAAGCGATATTTGCTGATTCTTCTATATCCATTTGGCTATTATACAAATCAATAATTTAAATTTTTCACAATTTTTAATAATAAACTGTCAGCTTGACGTTATTGATAAAATAAGAATGTTTATGAAGCTATAGAAACCGGCCAGAGCTGTCTTCACAATTTCGTGCGAACAGTATCGAATTAAATTAATAAAAATCCAAGAATAAATTCTGCAGGGAGGAGAAAAAATCTTATATACTCCACGGGCTGTAAGTACATTTAATAGTCTCGAACTATATTGTCACAAAATCGTCCTCGACTAGTAAATGTCACTTACATCCCTTATAGTATAAATAACTATTATCGAATCAGTTGAAAAGTTGAAAAGTCGTACGATTTTTTTTAGCTGATCATCTGATTTTAGGTGGCAACCTGACATTCTAAAATTCTAACAGATCCTGCAGATAGCAAGCCAATTTATTTTGGATAACACATCAAATTGAAAGAAGTAAAGTAGTTATCATTTCAAACTTTAAAATATCTGTTCTTCGGAAGATTTTCAACTAATCTTACGACAATATCACCACTTAGACCAAGCGAATTAGAGCTTTTTTACAGTACCTTCAGCAACATATACCTCGAAGGCGTAGAGTATCCCACTCACACTAGCTCTTGCGAATATATTGATTCCCCATTTATGAGGTTTATTTTGAACTTATTGTTCTAAAGAACTATTTGCCTTGAATGGTACTCTTATCACTGAATTGTACTCTTCAGGTTCAGTTTTCATAGAGTTTCTTCTGACGGCATCAATAGATTGACGAACTTTGATAAGTTTATCATCATCCTCAGCGCCTTCTCTGTGTTTTATTTTTGTGTTTTCATTTAATATGTATATAATTTCTCAATTTATCGAATCTATTTCTGGACATGACATGGGCGAAAATCTAGTTTCAGCCAGCCGCCCAATACATTCGACAACACCAGTAAGGATATGAATACCAAAAAATTGGAAAATTTGTGAAACACTCGTGTTTATGGGGTTACCATCTTTTTGAGAAATAAATATTTGCTTCACGAACAATGTTACTGATCATATTGTCATCAAAAATAGTTTGAAGTAGTTTAGTGGTGTTATAACTTCATCAACTTCCTCAAATTCAGCGTCACCAGTTCTGTCAATCTGGTATATATCTTTTTGCTTCCATGAAAATGGCCGTTCCTTCAAGTTATTATGATCACGTTTTTTAACGAAAAGAGTAGCTTAAGGAATGTTGTCTTCTTCGTCGAAATCTTCTATTATATCTTCTCTTGGTGTTTTTCCATTATCTTCTTCTTCCAAATTTTCTTCTCTTCTTACCATCTCATATTCCAATGGTAAACTGATATGGTTCTGGATCTAAAACACTTTGCTTGCGAAGAACTTCTTCCTCTTCTGATTCATCACTTTCGTCATCATCTAGTTCTATATCAGATATATCCCCTTCCATTAGTAGTAGCAGCTGTTTTTCTTCAACCTGCGTCCAGCTCTTGACGTCTGAAAATATAAATTTATTTCTATTAAAAAATCAAAAAAATATAATTTTGTGTAAAAATATATAGGTAATCTCTAGCTGCCCACTGACGGACGCCAAGTGGCGCCCGGTGTACGGTACTAACATAGTCAAGAAAAATTACAGGAATCTAAGTTTTGGAATAATATTTTATTGATGAATCTATATGCCGTCATTGGGCTATCAGCAGCTTCAAAATGGAATTAAGTCCAGGTTGTATTTGTACATGAACATATCCACTTCATATAACTTTATTCAAAAGTTATTCCACAAACCATTTTCTGGCTCATCTTTGTCTTAGAGTATCAGCTTCTAATCAGTCGTGATTACTTACTTTATTCATTATTGTAATTTCTCTAAATTTAGAGTGAATCTTGATACAGCCAGTTATCAAAATCATTCGTGTTCATTCTATCCTATAATTTCCAGAGGGAACTATGGCATGCTTTTGACCGGTTCTCACTTTATAGCAGCAGTTGAATTTTGATCGGTTTTAGAAAATTACTAAAGCTATTTTGCTAAGTTGTATATTTCATATATATTTTCCTCTCAATATTTCATCAATTCAATTAAATTAAATCTAAAAACTGGCAGATACAATGTTATAGTTAAATCTTTTTTAAATCCAACTAATGTTATACAGTGTCCGCCAGAATATTGGCCACATATGGGAAAATTTTTTATTATTATGATATCGGAACTTTTGTTTTATCCAATCAATTCTGCATGTCTGACAATCTAAAAATGCATTTTAACATTAATAATGTTTCTGTTTTCCTAGTATAGGGCCTCAAATCGTGAAAAAGTGCATGCTACATTTGCCACATTCATGACGTCATACGCGTGAGAGATCGTGTTAGTTTGTTTATTTAAACCTAAATTTGATTATAACGTATCGGGATCAGTTCAAATGGCTAAAATAAATTGTAACTAACTGAAACTAACCGAAAGTTTATTGAACGACTAAACAAAACTAACCAAAAGCACCAAAACGGGCTAAAACGTATCGGAACAGATTACAAAAATTAAAGTAAGATAAAACTAATCAAAACGAACCGAATTTTGGTGACTAACCAAAACTAACCGAAAACATTAAATTTGATTATAACTAAAATAAATTGGAACTAACTAAAACTAACCGAAAGTTGATTGGACCACTAACTAAAACTAACCATAAGCGCCAAAACGGCCTAAACCTATCGGAACAGGTTACAAAAATTTAAGTAAGTTAAAATTAACCAAAACGAACCGAATTTTGGCGACTAACGAAAACAAACCACAAACATTAAATTTGATTATAACGTATCGGAACCGGTTCCAGTGACTAAAATAATTTGGAACTGACTGAAAGTAACCGAAAGTTGATTGAATGACTAACCAAAACTAACCAAAGGTTTAGCACCAAAAAGGGCTAAAACTTATCAGAACAGATTACAAATGTTAGGTTAAAACTAACCTAAATTACCGAATTTTGGCGACTAACCAAAACTAACCAAACACATTAAAATTGCTTATAACGTACCGGAACCGGTTCAAATGACTAAAATATATTAAAACTAACTAAACTTTACCGAAAGTTGATTGAACGACTAACCAAAAGCACCAAAACGGGCTAAAACGCATCGAAATAGATTTAAAATATTGAAGTAAGTTCAAACTAACCCAAATTAACCGATTTTGGTGACTAATCAAAACTAATCAAAAACATTAAAAATGCTTATAACGTCTCGGTACCGGTTAAAGTGACTAAAATAAATTGGAACTTACTGAATTTTACCTAAAGTTGATTGAACGACTAATCAAAACTAACCAAAAGAAAGTAAAAGCATCAATCGGGCTAAAACGTATCGAAATAGATTAAAAATATTAAAACTAATCCAAATTAACGGAATTTTGGTGACTAACCAAAAATAACCAAAAACACTAAAATTGTATATAACGTATCGGAACTGATTAAAATTATTAAAATAAATTAAAACTAACTGAAATTAACTGACAGTTAATTGAACGACTACACAAGACTAACCAAAACACCAGAAAGGGCTAAAACATATCGGAACATATTAAAAATAAAAATATTGAGGTAAGTTGAAACTAACTTTAATTTACCGAATTTTGGCGACTAACTAAAAACATTAAAATTGGTTATGACGTATCGGATCCGGTTCCAATGACTGAAATAAATTAAAACTAACTAAAACTATCCGAAAACTGATTGAATGACTAACCAAAACTAATCAAAAGTAAGCATAAACACCAAAAAGGGCTAAAACGTATCGGAACTGATGAAAGGTATTAAAATAAGTAACTAACCCAAATTAACCGAATTTTGACGACTAACTAAAATTAACCAACAACGTGGTTATAACCATATCGGAACCTGTTTAATTGACCAAAAAAAAATTAGAACTGGCTGAAAGTATCCGAACGTTGATTGAATGACTAACAAAAACTACCCAAAAGAAACTAAAAGCACCAAAACGGCCTAAAACGTATCGAAATAGATTAAAACTATGGAAGTAAGTTAAAACTAATACAAATTAACCGAATTTTGGTGACTAACAAAAACACTAAAATTGGGTGTAATGTATCGGAACTGGTTCAAATGACTAAAATAAATTAAAACTAACTAAAAATTAGCATTTTCTGTTGCTTTTGGTTAGTCTTGATTAGTCGTTTAACTAAGTTTCGGTTAGTTTCAGTTAGTTTTAATTTATTTTAGCCATTTGAACCGGCTCCGTACGTTATTTTCAATTTTGGTTGTTTTGGTTAGTTTGGTTTGTCATTCAATCAACTTACGGTTACTTTCAGTTAGTTTCAATTTATTTTCGTCATTTGAACCGGTTGCCATGCGTTATAAACAGTTTAAATGTTTTTGGTCAATTTAAGTTAGTCGCCAGAAATTCAACTTACTTTAATGTTTTTAATCTGTGCCGATACGCTTTAGTCCTTTTTGGTGCTTTTGGATACTTTTGGTTAGTGGTTCAATCAATTTAGGTTGATTTCAGTTAGTTTCAAATTATTTCAGTCATTCGAACCAGTTCCGATACGTTATAACCAATTTTAAGGCTTTTGGTTAGTTTCGGTTAGTCGCCCATATTCGGTTAATTTGGGATAGTTTAAAATTACTCTAATATTTTGAATCTGTTCCGATACATTTTAGCCCGTTTTGGTGCTTTTCGCTACTTTTGGTTAGTCGTTCAATCAACTTTCGGTTAATTTCAGTTAGTTCCAATTTATTTTCGTTATTTGAACCGATTGAGATACGTTATAACCAGTTTAAATGTTTTTGGTCAATTTAAGTTAGTCTCCAGACTTCGGTTAAATTCAACTTATTGTAATATTTTTAATCTGTGCCGATACGTTTTAGCCCTTTTTGGTGCTTTAGGATACTTTTGGTTAGTCGTTCAATCAATTTTCGGCTGATTTCAATTAGTTTTAAATTTTCTTAGTCATTTGAGCCAGTTCCGATACGTTATAACCAATTTGAATGTTTTTGGTTAGTTTAGGTTAGTCGCTAATATTCAGTTAATTTGGGTTAGTTTTAACTTACTTTAATATTTTGAATCTGTTCCGATACATTTTAGCCCGTTTTGTTGCTTTTATTTGCTTTTGGTTAGTTTTGGTTAGTTATTCAATCAACTTTCCGTTACTTTTAGCTAGTTCCAATGTATATTAGACGTTTGAATCGGTTCCGATATGTTTTAATCAAATTTAATGTTTTTGGTTAGTTTTGGTTAGTCCTTAAAATTTGGTTCGTTTTGGTTGGTTTTCACTTGTTTGTTACCTGTTCCGATACGTTTTAGCCCGTTTTGGTGCTTTTGGTTACTTTTGGTTAGTCGTTCAATCAACTTTCGGTTAGTTTCAGTTAGTTCCATTTTATTTTAGTCATTTGAACCGATTCCGATACCTTATGATCAAACTTAAGTTTAAATAAACAAACTAACACGATCTCTCACGCGTATGACGTCATGTGGCAAATGTAGCATGAACTTTTTCACAATTTGAGGCCCTATATTAGGATAACAGAAACATTTTCAATGTTAAAATAACCTTAAATCGACATTCATTAAAGCATATTAAGGGAATTTCTGTAAAAAAAGTCAGAGCAGCCATAATAACACAAGATTTCCATGACCGCCAGTTGGGAAAAAAGAAAGTGAATGGCTATTGCAAATTTTTATTTTTCCTGAACCAGTCCACAACAAAACACGTTTTCATTTAATTGGTGCAGACCAACTATTTTAATTTTGAAGAACAATTCTATAATCATACCTAGATTATTTGGTGCAGGCCGCGTATAACCGCCAGGTCAAGGTTAAAGTTGGCCGACGTGGAATTTGCCGATCTTTTGCATCTGGTGTGGGTTTATCTGGGACTTCGTTAAAACAATAAAATGTTTATGGATCCAACAGTTAATGAATTTATACTGTACCTGTACCCGATTACTAAAATACGCATTTGCTTTCGGTTGAGGTATGGTTTGAATTGTTTATAGGTCTCGGTCCCTGTTTTATAAGAAAGTTCGTTAAGAACGATGTTGTGCTTCAATTTGCGGTAAGGTTTGGCTATTTCATTAGGTAAATATTTCAGTGTTCTTATTTTATCTTAATTTCACTCAGCACTTTAAGGCGCTGTAACTATTTATCTTTTAAAAATCCCTTGACTTAGAATTTTAATAGTTCTATCGTAGATTCGACTTTAGTACTTTAAATGGGTATCCACCAAGAAACTAAGCTCCTGTGAGCTGCACCTCTTGCATTGAGTTTGAGGAAGAACAACCAGAGCCACGTTTCTGTGAAATGCGAACAATGGTTAGAGCGGAATAGGTAGGTGAGAGACAAAAGTCTGTCAGACTGATGGTTCGTTTGACTATGACTTTGACTTAAATGTTTGCATAATATTCCAAGTTCAAGTTCAAACTTAGGACAGGGTGAAAATTAATTAGTAGCTAAATGTTTTTAATAGTTCACAATATCAATAGGTGTTGGTAATGTATCTAAATCTCACATCTCTCTCGGTAAGGTTTTTAATGTCAACCCTCCCAAATATTTGTGTTAAAAATGACATAATTTTTTTTATGGCCAGATAAATCATTTTTCAAGTTCCGCTCATAGAACGACTGATTCAACAAATCGAGATGTAAACGTAAATTGTAATGTAAATTCTGGAAAATATCCGTGCAAATGGCAAACTTTGATTCAGTATACAGCTCTATAACCGTATTTAACCATTGTGATTTATTATCTGAATAGACCAGTATTCCACTTAATACCGGAAATATTTGAGTCATATTTTACACTCCGATCCCCATTTGATATACTAAACTGGTCAACAAAAAGATCGGCAAATTTTTTAATGCAGTTTAGGGATTTTGAAAGCCCGTTTTTCCATATTAGGCCACAATAAGTGATTTTTCAATAGTATTGGTAATGTCATGATATACGAGGTGATTTTTTAGTCGTTACATTATGGTAGGATACCAATATCAATATCTCTAAAAGTCTGTCCATTTAACCAATAGAGTAAATATAAACAAAGTCATACACTAGCCGCGAGATCGGTCAAGTCTGTAATATTGGACTGTAATTAATTAAGCATATTATATTTTTTTAAAAAGGAATTTATTTGACAACAAAAAGTGGTTTACAAATATTAAAATGTAGATGTACTTAGGGTTAATGTGCTAGTTTTTGACTGGCCAACGAAAATTTTAACTTTGAAACGTAGGAAATTTAAGAAAATTAAAAATACCAAATAAGGCGGTATTTTTCGAAGATCTAAACATAGGTTTATAATTAAAGAATTGAAATATTATTTTTAAATTAAAAAGGAACGTAAATTTGATAATGTTTCTAGCAGTCATTAATTGCTAACATCTACATCCTCATCACTATCCTTATCGTCATCAGCAGTGTTAATGATCAGTTTTTCAACTTGCTGTTCCATTATACTGTCCAACTTCCACAATCAATTTTCAACTTTATCCTTCACATGTTCCACGCGCACTTTCTCCACTTCTCCGCTGTTATTACTTGTATGACATCATTGAATAGTGCTTTGAGGTCTCCAAATTTAAAGCTACTGTTCCGCTGTGCTACAAAATTTTTGGCATCGGCCCACATTAGCTCAACTAGATTCAGCTCACAGTGATATAGAGGCAGCCAGAGTACAATTTTGTTTTGACTTGCGGCCATTTAATCAATAATATATTTTTCATATTTAGCCTTGTGTTGTGTGACAATGGCCAAAAGTTGCACTTTGAGCATTGAACCTTCAAAATGGATATTCTTCGACCGTAACCAATCTTGAATGTCTCATTTTTTTGAAGAAGTTGTAGGAATCTTCTCTAGTCTTCAAGGAAAATACGGCACATTATCAAGGACAATTACGGTGTTCTGTTTTAAACGGGGTAAAATGTGAGAAACCAGTTTTCAAATGATTCTCGTTCATCTCCTCATAATAATCGCTCGTTTCTTTGGATTCGAAACACCACAGGCCACCATCAACCAATCCATTTTCATTACGAATATGACAGATGATGAGTCTTACTTAAAAAATTATTTATTCTACATAAGAAGTTTCTTCAAAAATGTTTATACAGATTTTAAAAATATATTATTATGTATTTTTGAAACGGCATAAGTTTTTTCAAAATATCTGAAAACCCAAAATCTCTAGAACCGGCTAGGTGCGGCAAGAGCCATTCAATTAAAAATTAAATTGTCTACAATTTTCCCAATTTAACCATTCTTCTATCTCTTATTACATGTATGCTCAATTTGGGACGCACTGCATACGCCTTTTTTTTCTATGGGAAACAAATAAAAAAATGAAAACCGTGCTTACCAGTTGGGGGTGCGTCTAAAAAGGCTTTTCTTAATGATGTAACAGTTTCATCAACCCATACCTTAGATGTAGTGTGTCCTGCATTAACCCACGTTTCGTCGAGACAGTAAATTGTTCTGTTTTGTTGTAAATGGTTTTATCTTAACCAGATATTCCCTTCTCCTCAACACAATTTCTTCTCTATCTATTAATAAACTATTTCGTCCTCGCTTTTTCCATGAAAAATTTTAATCCTTGAACAATTGTGAGAATTTCGTTCCTAAAAAAAAATCGTGACCTTTTCTCCTAATCGCTTGTTTATCAGCCTCATCCAAAGAATTGACAATGCTGTTCCTATTTTTACTCGTGTTTGGTTCACAGGAAGTGTGATGCCTTTGTCCTCTCTTATCACGTTATAGGCAGAAGCAGGGCACACGCCAACTTTAGTTGAGACTTTTGAAATAACCTCGTCTATAGTCAATTCCTGGTTTTCCTCCATCTCGACTTTATACACATTTAAAATCACCTCTTTCATCATCCCTCAGCGTCAAGTTAAGTCTGAAGGTTTAGGTAAGAGTTCTTCTTGACAAAATGGCGGACCCGCGAAAATAGATATTTATTCCCTATAGTCACGTAGGAACATATATTTTGGGGTTATTCTTGACAAACTGGTGCAGTTCCTTTTATTATTTACTATCACTCGCTGTAATGACCTCTACCGACCGGTGAATGCAGTGCTGGAAGTGAATTGCAGTTGCCTTCTATCGGAAATTTAAAATTAGGATCATCTGGGTTGTTTTTAGAGTAGTTTTCTGTAGCGGTTTGTGTTACCAACTCCTGAACGTGCGTGCCGTTTAGGGACTTTCTTTCTTTTGTGATGACGTCGCGGAAATTGTGATTTACCTTTGTATGTTTCCCTAATGAATGGTGGGTCGAATGGTTATTTCCTTTTGGCTAGGTCGAGCAATTATTTAAGACGGGCTTTGGTACATCAAAGTTCTGCGTTTTCCTTTCGAAATCGCTCTAGATAAATTATTCAGTTTGTTTCTAACACCGGTTATATCGCGTAATATTTCTCTTTGAATCTCGTTAGCCACCACAAGGTGATCACGCTCGAGTGAACCAAGGAACCTAATTATTATTGGAATTCTATCCATGATACATGATGATATCGGCTTTTAATTGAGCGAGATAATTCAATTAATAATTGTTTTTTTTATTCTCTCTTATTTACCTTTATGCCTCAAGTAACTGAATAAAATTTCTGACTATTAGAACAGTAGACAGTTGTAGTCGTAATATTTAGTATATCAGCATAGAATATGGGAAAAAATCGTCATCTAATTGTTCTGTGGTCTGCATTAAGTAATAAACCAACTTTCTATTTGCTGAATTTGCCTGTGTTATTTAATTATTCCTGGATTACCTGGATACGAAGAAATCAGGAGGAGTAAAGAAGGTGGGTACTTTGATTTAATTCACTTGCGCTCTATGTTTGAACTATTTCGGCTTTATTGACTTGCTATAGATACTACAGTTTAATTTTGACTTTGTCGTTAATCATTATTTTTTTTTCGTTTCACTTTTTAATTTTTAATACTGGCCTACTTACTTGCCTTCTCTTATTAAATTAATTCTCTAATTGTTAAATTAATTCACGGTTGTTATTTTATTTCTCATTGTTCGAATTGATTACATTCAAAACAACTTAATCAAATTAATTTCGAATTTATTTAAGTAATTCTCTCTTGGTAGTTGCGAAGCTTAGGCTAAAACGAGTGCCATATTTCAGCTTTGGAGTATCTCTTGCTTGTGCCGTCTACAAGCCCGTGGCGCCTTATGAATAACCCACCCTACTCTCCGGCATTAGAGCTAGGGCCTATTTGCACGCTTTGAAGGCGACTTGTTCTAGCTTATGCATCTGTACTTGCAAATTCACTCAATTTAAAATTTTTCCTATTTGATATTATTCACCCTCGGTCTCTTCTAAGCTGAGGTGAAGGTTTGCGCTAATTAGAAGAAAGAAAAAGCGGGGCAATCTTCACAGTCAAATGTCTTTTACGCCGTTTTTTAATCGGTCTAAGTAAATGCCAAACTTCATCTGCAGACTCTGTACTAGACATTTTTAAAAATCAACAAAAAAACAGTGAAAACGATCACTTGAATGATGATAAAATACGCGAAATTAAGAGAAATAAGTGCTAAAATGCTACGATGCATCGAGCGACTGAAGACTGAATGAGCCCCTGGTAAATTCCTCGATGCACGATGACACGATTCACGCCTCCCGCGTTAGCCAATAAGAATCGCTATATCCACCTGCTAGTCGGTGAACACCTGGCGATCACGCACCATTGGTTGTCTTGATTTACTCTATTGTGGCTGTGGATGGACTTTAGGGATTTTTTATATGTATGCCTTTTGGCCTTAGATACACTAACTAAACATAACATTTGAGAAAATACATTTTTAAAATACAATATTTTGAAAACGGGTTAACGGATTTTGACTAGCTGTTCAAAATCTGAAACTTAATTTCTGGTAGATTTTCTGTGACCTGGAGGTACGAATTATCTCCTAACCGCCTTCATACATGGCGATCACCACAAGACACCGACCAACATATAGCATTATAAAAATACCTCTAAACTAAGTTACGTGTAAAACTCCAAATCTACATTGGTTATTTTATAAATTTTATTAAAAGAAAATATTGTGTACTAAGTGAAGAATGGTATGGGTTTTTGAGTTGAAATTAATAAAAATTGAAAAATATCTTTAATTTGTGGCGTAATTTAGATTCAATGGTGATAAGTCAACGTTTAATTCAGAACCATAATGTGTCCATCATATCAATTTTTAAAGCTGGTAAATTAGTGCTTTTTGTTTTGTATTTACATTTCTATCTTTTATTCGATTCACTGCTGGGAGTGACAACATGTATATTTAATCTCCTATTCTTATACCCTGCAAAAGTCAGTTTAATCATTACCCAGTAATTAAATTGTCATGTTTGAAAATGAAAGCTCGATTGAGGTTAACTGAACGTTTCTAAAACACATAATATTTTAATGTTGTGCAGAAAGAATCAAAACTAATTTGATTCGATTTGCGTATCACATTCCAATGTTGGTTATACGATAATATTTTACGAAATAATATTATAAATACCTACGGGTACATACTGCGATGCAAGAGAGTTTATACCAAAACTTTTAATGATACTTTGAAATTAATATCATGCATGTATTAACATGACCATAACAAAATTTAGAAAGTTTACAATAATAGTAAAGTTAACAATAGCTACATATCAGACTATTAAAATGAAAACCGCAATATACATGACAGAATATACAGATAAAATTAGAAAAAGCTTCCCGTAACTAGAATAGTCAAAGTACTAAAATAATCTCGAGCTTCAGATCTACATAATTGTCACATGTGATTATAACAAGTGCAATGAAAATTATCCGTGTTATTTTAGGAAAATCTGCATGAACGCAATTTGAGCCTTTGCTTGCTCTAAATTGTATAAATGCAAATTTGTTCACAATTACCCATAATTTGCATTTCACGCGTTGTATTCGTGGGAGATTTCCATGAACCAAACGACACCCCTGGTATAGATAAAAAAATTTACGTCATTGTCACAAAAAAGTAGCTGATATCACATGGTTATAATATTTCATTCTTAGTGACCAAGTAGCAAACGGAAATATTTCGATGGCAAATATAAGCCGAAACGTTAAAAATCTTGAATGAAAAATACTAAACATCGTGAATATGAGCGCAGTTTGAATTTATTTATTTATTTATTTATTTATTTTGACATGTTTACATATGTTGGAATTGTCAAATAAAACGTTAAAAAATGCATTTAAAACAAAAGATTAAAATCTAAAACACTACAACTAAGCAAAATTCGAGCAATTAAATAGGTGTGAAAAAAATTCAGTCAATGATTAAAAGGGGTTCTCAGCTAATATATGGTCTTAAATTTCCCCTTATAAAGGTGGAGAGTCGGAATGTCCTTAATATTTGAAGGTAAGTAATTATACATTTTAAAGGAATTGATACCAGGTCCCTCCTGCATCTGGGTCAACACAGCACCAGGAATGAAAAGCCTGTTAGCATTTCTTGTTGTGTAACGATTAATAACCCCGCCCTTCGGGAATTCATTAAGATGTTTAAATACATACCACATTCAAAAATGTGTAAACCAATAACGATCTGAATTCGTTCTGGTTTAAAGGTTTGAGTTTATTTATATTGCTAGAGTTACACCAGGCCAACAGTCCATAAGACAAGACCGATTGAATGGTAGCATTACAAAAAGTTTTAAGGATAGATGTCTCCACAAAATCTCTCAACCGCAGCACAGCGTAGTTATTTGCCGATAGTCTATAGCCGATGTTATGGATTTGACCAGTCCATGAAAGATGAGAGTCAACTGTAATGCCCAAGAAGGTTACGTCTTCACGCTGAACAAGATTTGATGACCAGTACCTGACAAGTAGACTTCTGTTCTGGGCCACACTGATAAGGGTGAAGACCAGAAAGTTTGTCTTAGCGCTATTCAGGCAAAGGCCTTTTCCCACACACCACTCAGCAATATATCTTACACACCTGTACGCCTCGGTACAAATACTCTCATAATCAATCCCCTTGACAACTGCCGACGTGACATCCGCGAAAAGAGTTATATAACTATCACCGGCCAGCAGCGTTTATAAACCGAAGAAACAAGATAGCCCCCAGTACACTGTCCTGGGGAACGCCCCTACTAACATTTGCTCAATCAGATATAATCAGTCCACTATCACCCAACAATTTCACGTCTTGACTCCTGCCTGGCAGGTAGGTCTTTATCCGGTCATATGCCGGCCCCCTAATCTCATAATACGCCAGGTTATCCAACAGTGTTTATCATATCGAAGGCCTTGGTGAAGTCATAAAATATCCCAACAGATTTCAGCCCCTCGTTGAAATTACCCAGGATATTCAGATAAAAGGATGATATGGCGTCAGTAGTTGATCGTGCAGCTCTGAACCCGAACTGCTCCGAAAAGCCTCGAAAACCTTCGAGAACACGGACAGCAGGGCGATCGGCCTGTAATTCTCTACTGCAGTCGGGTCCCCCTTTTTTATAAACTAGTACTATGATCGCCCTTTTCAAAACATCCGGGAAGTAGCCATGTTCGAAGGAACAATTTATAAGCTAGATCAGAGGAGCCAGAATCTTCCCCGTACAATAACTCATTAGGTTACAGGGAACCTCGTCAACACCGCAAGACCTCTTAATGGCCACAGACCTGAGAATACCTAAAACTTCATTCTCGGTTAGAGATGTCAAAAAAATTGTATGGCGGTTGGCACTGTTGGGTAAGGTTGCGTTACCATTTCGCTCTGTACTACTCACATCTCGCTTTGTTCCATTCACTAATTGATCCACCGATTCGATAAAGAAGGTGTTGAAGACATCAGCGATCTCATCCTGTCCCGTCACTTCCTTGCCACAGTGCACTATCATTGAATTTTTTTTTTAAGTTTTAATAATAACAATAATAATAATAATAACAATAATAATAGTTTATTAACGGCAAGAACAATAATTCCATTTTTACTTAAATATATTCATAACAAACATAACATAGAAGAGAAAAATATATTATAGAATAAAACATACAGTTCAACACAAAAATGCAATCACAAGATGTAACGCAAGACATGTGGTTGTCAAAAGAATCATTAATAATACTAAGTTAGACAAGACATAATAGCTAATATTTTAGGAGCAGAAAATCACTAGAAAGTTCAATTACTGAGAAAGTTTTTGATTTGATTTTTAAATGAGTTCAAGGACAGTTTAAACAAGTCGATGTTCACAGGCAGCAAATTCACTTCCCTACACATTCTGGGTACCGGAGAATTAAATGCATAGTTGGTTCGATGGAAGGATTCATTAAAGAGACAAGAGACCATGAACACGAAGCACCCTCTGTGGTAGAGAGAAACCTAGAGCATTTAACAACTCAGGAGCATCCACCAAGGAGCGAACAATTTTATAAAATGGAACCAAGTCCACATAAGTACGTGCTTGCACCCTTTCAATCTTATTCTTATAAACCTCATAGCTTGGAGACCAGACTGATAGAGCAGTATATAGTTTTAAGGCATTGCATACCTCTGAAGTCAGCAAGTGTGCGCTTAACAAAACCAAGGAGCTTTAAACCACTGCCAGATACACTGTCAATGTGAAGGTCAAAACACAGATTCTGGTCTAATATTATTCCAAGATCTTTCACATGATCTGATCGGGCAAGTATTGTGTCATTTATTGTATAATCATGAATAATGTTATTCATTTTCCTTGAAAAAGTAATTGATGAACACTTAGTTAAATTGAGCTGCATAAGATTACTATCACACCATTGAGTAAAATTATCTACATCATTCTGCAAGGCCAACCTGCTCGAGGCCATATATTCTTCAATGTCATTGACAAAACAATTAAAAAGAAGAGGTGCCAAGTGTGCTCCCTGTGGGACACCAGATGCGACATGTATGCCACTAGACTCCATACCACTAATTTTCAGTATTTGGGTAGGATCAAGAATATAGCTATCAATCCAACCAAGGAAGACCCCATGGACGCCCAATCCATTCAGTTTGTTTAAAAGAATTTAATGGTTTACCCTATCAAAGGCCTTAGAGAGGTCCGTGTATATGGCATCGACCTGACACCGCCCCTCCAAGGCCGCCAACAAGACTTGTTCATACACCAACAGATTAGTGACGGTTGAGCGACCGGAGATAAAGCCATGCTGTGCTGCAGAAAAAATATTTTTAAAGAGGGGACATATTTTTTGATGAACTATCTGTTCAAATATCTTGCCAAAGATCGAGAACTTTGAGATGCCTCTGTAGTTCTCAACATTTGTTCTATCACCACTCTTGTAGATAGAAGTAATGTAGGTAACCTTCCAAGCATCAGGAAACACACCTGAAGACAAAGATATATTAAATATTTTGGATAATACTGTGGATAGAATACATTGGCAGTTCTTAAGAAAAACAGGGTGGAATACCATCTGGGCCCATTTCCAAACCGCTGCTCATAGAACATATGGCATTGAAAACATCCAGGGGTGTGACATGCAAAGTACCAAGATCGATTGATCTTACATAGTTATGGGATTGAGGGGTGCAGGGATTGCTGGAGTAAACAGATGACAAATATATCTTGAAAAGTTCCATATTATCCTGTGGATTATTGACCCAAGAATCCCTATACGCCATAGAACTAGGAAAACAGCCCTTTCCATTTTTATTATTGACATAACTCCAGAATGTTTTACTATCCGAGCACATGGCTCCCTCAATGTCTGAAATATATGCATAGTAGGTATGCTCATACAGTAGTCTGCATGATGCTCTCAACTCAGAGAACACCACATAGGCCTCAGGGAAATTTGACATTTTAAAAAATGAGGAAATTTCTTATTTTTTGCAATTGCTTTGGGTACAAAAAAAATCAAAACATTCATTAAGAATACTGTAAAAGGTATCCAAAATATCATTAACATCACTTTCCTTAAAGAGTAAGTTCCATTCAAAATAAGACAGATTTATAGCTTATAATGTCCCACGAACTTTTACTGATATTAGGTGAAGTTAGCAGTTTATTGGAGTAATTTTTTTTTTGTGATGGTAATATTTTTTTCATGTAACTCAGTACTGTCCCTGAAAAGGGCTTTTAGGTTTTCATTATTATTTGAGAAGCTTACACGCCTGTGAGGCTGCCTCAGCTCTGATGAGTTCAGGAGTTATCCAAGGATTATGTTTACCCCTTGTAGATTTAGTTACTTTGTTTCGATATGTCAAACAAACTGTAAAAGGTGGAAAAAAAGTAAGTGAATTTACGCTCTAGATCTAGTTTGATGCAATTTAGGTAGCCACTGTTCTCTTGAAAGTACGTAAATAAAGCCATTTTTATTTCCTTGAGAAAAAATCTCTTCCTAGAGGGGGGCTCACCTGGCTCAAAGTACAAAACCTGGGCTGTGTGGTCAGAGAAAAATAAATACATGGTTATCGTCAGGGCCAAAGGTGCATTTGTAAATACATTATCGATCAGGGTGCAGGACTGACCTGTGAATCTAGAAGGTGCAAAAAATGATTGCGTCAGTCCATATGAGCTGAAAATATTTTTAACATTAAAAACTTCATGACTATTGCACTTAAAATCACAGTTAAAATCATCACAATTAATAAAAATCATTTTGCAAGGAAAAAATACATATTGGGTCCGGACATCGCTGAAGTATACTTGATTGAGCAGCTAATATGAGAGAAAGAAATGGTGATAAATATAACGAGGCCATAATATAAATAATGTGGAATGTTAGAGAAAAATTAATAAAAGAAAAGTATTTTAATAGATATAATAGGAAGATAAATCCTTTTATTGACATTTCTTTCAAACTCGCAAGAGATGCTTGAGATGCTGCAGGAATAATATTACAAAAGAGACCTGAAAAGAGAGCAACTAACGGCTTATCAGGACAATTGCCCAGTTAAAACCTGGAAACAAAAAGAAAGCACAGTCTGGTGGAACGGAAAACTCGGAACGCTGAGGGAAACCGTCAGAAGGCTATTTAATAAAGCCAAAGCAACCAATGACTGGGACCTTTACAGGTTAAAACTAACAGAGTATAATAAAGAGATACGAAAAGCCAAACGGGACTCGTGGAGAAGGTTCTGCGAAAGGGTAAATGAGACCCCAGCATCCGAATTTACAAAGTCCTAGCAAAAGAAAACACAAACAACAATGTCGAGCTCCTCAAAAAGGAGGACAACACGTACACCAAAACAGCTGAGGAAAGTTTAACACTGCTCCTAAAGGCACACTTTCCGACAGCAACGCAATTAACAGACCCATCTGACCTTCCGCCTAAGCCAAGGCCACAAAGACCAGATAGACAGGAGTGGAAAATAGTTAAAGAGGTAGTAACACCTGCGAAGATTAGATGGGCCATCAACCAATTCCAACCATTTAAGTCACCAGGCCTAGACGAAATACACCCCATACTTCTGCAAAAAGGTCAGGACATCTTATTACCACACCTGTGCAGAATATTTAGAGGGTGTCTAGCCTGGGGCGTTGTACCTAGTCTATGGCAACAGGTAAGGGTCCTATACCTGCCGAAAGTTGGCAGAATCTTGGACCGCACACCAAAGTCATATAGATCCATAAGCCTATCTTCTTTTATGCTCAAGACCCTGGAAAGGCTAGTAGATAGGTATATCAGGGATAATACTCTACAGGCGTTTCCTCTAAGTGAACGTCAATATGCTTACCAACCAGGAAAGTCGACAGACCTAGCCCTGGACGACCTAAATAGGCTGCTTTCAAGGTCCATAGAGGACAAGGAGATTACCATAGCCACATTCCTGGGCATAGAAGGGGCTTTCAATCACGCCTCAACAGACTCTATCATAAGCGCGTTGGAAAGGAGAGGGACTCCAACAGCACTGCGCAAATGGATAGAAACTAGTCTAAAGCACAGGACAATCTCAGCCACTCTGGGAGAAACAACCACAAAGGCAGCGGTGGGAAAAGGATGCCCCCAGGGGGGAGTTCTATCTCCACTACTATGGGCCATATTAGTGGACGACTTATTACAAAAACTGTCTGCAGAAGGCTTTTACTGTCTAGGATATGCAGACGACCTAACGATTGTAGTACGAGGCAGATTTGCCAGTACTCTCTCAGAGAGAAGCCAAAAAGCTCTCAAAATAGTGGAGAACTGGTGCAAAGATGAACAGCTATTAGTTAACCCAAAAAAGACGATAATCATTCCATTTACTAGAAGGCGAGCCTTTACAGGACTAAAACCACTGGCGATAAATGGAGAAGAAATACCTTTTTCCAAGGAAGCAAAATATCTAGGAGTCATATTTGGCCAGAGGCTTACCTGGAAACCACACATCCAAAAAGCAACTTTTAGAGCCACAGTTGCGCTAGGAAGATGCAGAAGGATGTGCGGAAAGAATTGGGGCCTCAATCCCAAAATGACACTGTGGCTATACACAGCAGTGGTAAGACCAATGATAGCGTATGGTGGGCAAGAACCATGCAGGCGGAGGCAAAAAGGCAAATAAGTCGCGTTTAAAGGCTAGCATGCCTGTGCGTCACTGGAGCCATGAGCACAACGCCCACTGCGGCTCTAGAAGTCCTACTAAATCTACCACCAATCCAAACATACATACAGGGCGAAGCACGCTCCGTCACATACAGGCTATCACAAGGCCACAAACCGATTATAGGTAGACATAATACCAAACAAGATAAGCTAAACAAAGAAATCAAGGCAGATGACATCCTGGGATTGCCCACGGATAATACCATAGCCAAGTACAGCTTTGTCAAAAAGTACTCGACACATATTCCAAACAGGAATGATTGGAAAAATGGCCCCCCAATTAGGGCAAATGTGATCTGGTACACCGACGGCTCAAAAACAAGGGAAGGAGTAGGAGCCGGAATATATGAACCAAGGACGAAAACAAGAATTTCGATTTCCATGGGCAATCTAGCGACAGTGTTCCAAGCGGAAATAACAGCAATAGAACAGTGTGCAAAGGAAATAAAAAGAAGATATATTTGCAACAAAACAACAATTGCGATCTTCTCCGACAGCCAAGCGGCAATAAAAGCTGTGCAATCCAACAAAATAACATCGAAATTAGTACTGGATTGTCACAATGCTCTGAATGACATAGGAAGTCAACATAGAGTGACACTATCATGGATACCTGGGCATGAAGGCTATCAAGGTAATGAAACTGCCGACGAAATAGCCAGAGAAGGCTCGTCTAGGAACATGATAGGACCAAAACCGTTCTGCGGGATAGCCAAACCAATCGCTAAACAGCCATAAAGAAATGGATAGCAGAAGAATCCCAAAAATGGTGGAACAACACTTAGGGACAAAGACACGCCAAGGAATTTATAATAGGTCCATCGGCCAAACGATCAACAGACCTGCTAAGCTACTGACAGGAAGGCTGTCAGGATAATGGTGGGTCTGCTGACGGGCCACTGCCGGATGAAAAAGCACCTAAACCTCATAGGTTTGGCAGAAAATAGCAAATGCAGGTTCTGCCAGGGGGAGGAGGAGGCGGCATCTCACGTGCTATGCCACTGTGAAGGCTTATCGAGAGTGCGCTCCCAACTACTTGGCGTACCTAAACCAGAAGCTAATAGCTACACGACGGAGCCACTATCAAGGTTGTGGGGTCTAATCAGAAAGACAAAACTGGATGAAGCTCTATAATATGGAGAGAGTCACAATAGATCCGTCGCGTCGGGTCGCGGTGACAAATAGGCTCAAAGGCCATCTCTCCCAATCTGTAATCTGTAATCTGTAATCTGTAGAGCAAAATTAATAAAAGAAAAGTATTTTAATAGATAATAATAGGAAGATAAATCCTTTTATTGACATTTCTTTCAAACTCACAAGATATGCTTGAGATGCTGCACGGATAATTTTACAAAAGAGACCTGAAAAGAGAGCAACTAAAGCGGTTGCATTTAGTTATAAGCAGTGTTTAAAAATTATGAAAATATTAAAAATGGCTGGCCATGTGAATGTAAGCTACAACAAACCTTGTCCGCAATTAGACTTAAGGTTCCACAACTCACTTGTGACGAAAATGAGAGATGCTGGAACTTCATTCGAAAGAATGCCTGCATCTTGAAGAATGTAGCGCTTAGTCAATTCTCAACATCTACAGACCTTCAGATTCAAAAAGGAAGGCCTGTTAACATTTACTAAAACAATTGCCTATTTAATTGCCAGAACTTACAATAAAAATTCAATGTTTATATAGTGTGTTTTTAATTATGACTGAGATGAAAATTGCCGCGATATTTTTTGCGACAATAGGCATAACCACAGCAACAACCAATAGACTACCCGTATTTAATTGTTAAAATATCGATTTTGACAGGTGAATGAATTTCCCAATTTAATTAAATCATGCAAAACCGACAGAAATTAATCGATTAAATAAACATTACTGCGTTATGTGACAATTATAAATCTCAGAATTAGACTATAAAACAGCAAATTCTATATAATAAATTACAATAATAATAATCCGAAAAAATTATTTGGCAGATAACAAACACCCATGCAATTGTGTGTGAATATAGGGCAAAAATAACATAATTAATGAGATTGATGCATCGGTTATATCGAATCTATATTCGGCTTAATGGCTGTATTTCACTTTCCTATCTACACTCAAAAGCAAACGATGTGTTTATCTGTGCGATCCGTGTTTGGTGATTAGGATTGATAGCCACTTTATATATCAGATATGTCAGTGATTAAACGTTTAATAAGATAATAAACAGCTTAATGGTATTGACGATCATCACTTAATTCTCTAATGGACTTATTAACAACAAAATATTGCAAATTCAAGTTTTATTTTAAATTGAGTACATCTATCATAAAGTGTTTGGATTTTAAACTAACATGCATGTTAAGAATTGACTAAATCTAATTGTTGGTGTTTGAGCGAAGAAGTGTACATGGTTTCCAATGTCTTTGCCAATTCGCTCGTCTATACCTGATTATTAATAAAGAAATACAAAAATCAATAAGGAGAGACTTAAGAAAATACAAATACGACAATGTGGTAAAAACCATTGAAGAAAATAAAAGCATGAAAGTCCTAAGAAACAAAGTAGCCACTGGAAGAAAAGAAATATTTAAACTCCAAGATACTAGAAATATATCGCGCCCTCAATAAAATGAAAAACAACAAAGCCCCAGGCGAAGATGGAGTTGTAACTGAAGCAATAAGGATGGGAGGATCGGTACTAATAGAAAAAATCAAGAGATACCCTCAAAGTGGAACAATGCCACTACGATCCTATTACACGAAAAAGGAGATAGTACTCGATTAGACAACTATAGACCCATAAGCCTACTGAACCATATTTACAAAATATATAGGTACCCGCATAATAACAACCAGACTGGAATCGAAATTCGGCCTATACCAGCTAAGAGAGCACGCAGGGTTCCGGACAGGATTTGGGACGAATGACCACTTTCAAAGTCTGAAAAAGTTAATAGAGAAGACAATAGAATATAATAGACCATTAGTTCTAGTTTTCGTAGACTTCCAAAAGGCGTTTGACACAGTGGAAATGTATGCTATCGTCCAGGCTCTCAAAGAATGCAGAATAGATCACAGGTACACCCAAGTTGTATATGATATATATAAACATGCAACAGCAATTGTAAGACTGTATAGAACCACGCAGAAAATAGATATAAAACGAGGGGTACGACAAGGAGACACTTTATCACCAAAACTATTCACAGTGGTTTTAGAATACGGTTTTAAAAGACTAAATTGGGAAAACAAGGGTACTACAATAGATGGAGATCAACTAAATAATCTCCGACTCGCAGATGATATAGTGTTGATTGCGGATGATCTAAGTGAAGCACGAGACATGCTGCAACAACTCCAGAACGACATGGAAGCGGTTGGTCTGAACATAAACTATGCCAAAACTAAGGCAGTGACAAACCTAGTACCAACAGGAAATATATGCATAGAGGGAGCGCAAGTAGAATATGTAGAAAAGTATACCTATCTGCGACACGAATTAAAAATCAACAGGGACAACCAAACTTAAGGCGTATAAACCTCGGATGGGCAGCAATCAGCATACGGCAAATTGGGACACATATTTAAGGACAAAATTCCTATAAGTCTAAAAAGGAAGACTTTTAACACGTGTATCCTACCGGTCCTCACATATGGGGCAGAAACCCTAACGCTCACTAAGGCTTCAGCAAGGAAATTGAGTGTCACATAAAAAAAGATGTAAAGATCTATGCTGGGGATATCATTCAGAGACAGATTAAGATATGAGGAGATTCGTAGAAGAACAAAGGTAGAAGACATAATTGAAAAGATCTCAAAGTCGAAATGGATTTCAAAATAGTTACAGGAATATGGCCTTAATTACATAAAAATTCTAGAATATGATGATTGGTTTAATGAAACGTTATAATATCAAATACTGTAATTTTGAGAAACATATTCTAATAAAATTGAAGTTATTACTTAATAAAATGTATGCAAACATATTAACAAATCGAAATCTTTAAAGATATATGAAGCTATTTAACAAAAAATCTGCTCATAAGGTCTAGTTGTGCTCCGGAGGTCATTTAATTCAAAGAGTAGCAAATAATGGACTATATTATATGAATATTTTGTGACATTCGAATTTTTGAAGCTTTTTAATGTCAAACTTGCTCATACGATGAAGCAGAGCTCTTAGATTTTAAAATGCTTATTATAATAGCGAATATAAAGGTTTTAAACAGAGCACAAATTTTTGTTTCAAAGTCATTATTAAATAAAATATATGCAAATATTATAAGAAACTCAAATATTTCAATCTTTTTAATCATAAAAACTGTTTTTTTAATAAATATCGAATATGTAGAAAATATTGTAATAGGGTACTTCAAGATCCTTGAAGATATTTGAGGCTTTAAGCAAAAAGGTGGTCATAGAGATAAGTTTTGCTCATGAGATCTTTTAAATCAAACACTAGCATATAAAGGCCTAAAACCATGCGTACAAATAAAATATATGTAAACATTTTAGGAAAATCGAGCCTTTGAAGCTTGTCAATGCAATAGTTCGTCATATGATCAAATAAAGCTTTTAATTAGAACCACAATGCGTATAATTTCATGATGGGTATTATAATAGAGCATATAAATGACTAAAACGCTGCCAAAAATCTTGGTTTGAGTTAGTCATTATTTAATGAAATATATACGAGCCTTTCAGGAAATTCAAATCTTTAAAGTTTTTTCATCAAAAAACTGCCCATCGGATCCAGTTGTTCCCATGCAAAATGTTAATTCAAAGACTATGCATATAATTTTAAGATGCGTAATCCAATAGAGTTTATAAAGTGTCAAAACCTAGCCCAAAACTGTTCGTTCATATTATTTATTAAATAAATTATATGAGAACGTTTTACGAGATTCACATTTTAACCCAAAAACTGGTCATAGGATCTAGTTGTCTTGAAAAGAGCTTTTAATTCAAATGCTATGCTTGCAGTTTTACTTCCATATTCTCATAAAGAGTATAAAAAGCTAAAATCTGTCGAATAATATTTCATTTCAAACACATAATTTAACAAACTATATGCAAACATTTTAAGAAATTCGAATCTTTGAAGCTTTTAAATCCAAACACTGGTAATAGGATCCAGTATAGCTTTTAAATCAATGCATATTTTACTAAAGCATATAAGAGCCTAAAGTATGACGAACAATATTTCGATTCAAACATATTGGTTGACAAAACATATGCAAATATTTTTAAGAAATTCGAATCTCTGAAGCTTTGTAATCCAAAAACTCATAATAGGATCTAGTAGAGCTTTTAAATCAAACACAATGCATACAATTTTAAAGTACATATTATAAGAGAGCATATAAAGGGTTAAAACGATGCAAAATGTTCGTTTCTAAGTCATATGAACAAATTCAAATAATCGAAGCTTCTTAACCATAAAGCTGCTCATAAAATCTAGTTGTGAGACTCATCAAAAGATGTCATAAAATTGCACGAAATTTCACCGAAAGACATTTTTTCCTAAAAGTCTGGCGCAGGTCTTTATTTGGCCGGGATCACAATTATTATTGTAGATCCCCATCCCAAAACTTAGTCAACGAATGGTTCTAGGTTATACTGCTGCTGCTTTACGTGTGGGCTTCACTGGACGGCATTCACCCAGAAACTTGCTTTGATATACTTCGTTCGGACCGCTCAACCACAGTATAGGCAAGGAACAGTAACGTCAGTGAGCTCAAATCCCTTGAAGTATTGAGATCAAAGAGCACCGGCAGGCACCTGCTTGCTTGACTTTGCCGTCGTTGGATCACGTCCTATACGAGGGGACGTGCATTTCGTTAAATTTTATTGTCACATGGAGTCAGTTTCTACTAATAAGTCATTTACAATTTAATTATTTTATAATTTCATTCGACACTCTAATTTTAATATATTTAGAAATAATATTTAAATTATAGATGCTTCACGACAGGTTCTTAAGAATGTGTGAAAGTTCAAATGATAATAAAACAATAAACAATGCATTTAATAACAAGTTTTGTGTAGTGTAGCTTATAGTACAAAAATATTAATTTCTTCAAAATTATAAGACAAATTTAGTACAAACCCAAACTAATATAACTCTAAGGTATTTAGTAACCCAAAACATAATATACGCAAAGTTTGTATAATAACTTTTTTCTACGACTGCCCTGAAAATAGACAAAAAAGCACTAACAACTGCTCTTGAAAACTGGACATTTCAAACATCGTGTGAAAAGTATACTTTGCACACGGCGTATGCAAAGTATACTTTTCACACGGTTATTCCGGTATTTAGATTAAAGGGCTTCGTCTCCGATTTAGAGCTTCGCCCTCAGAGATCCCATTCCCAGATCTCTAAAAAAGGGGGCCCAATTTTAGGGCTTCACCCGCCCAGTAGCACATTTTTGCAAAACTGTAGAAAATGGGACTCTCATGCCAGGGCCCCCTTTTAATGCTTGGGGCCCAATTTTAGGGCTTCTCCCTGGGTCTTCATTCCAAAATCTGTAAAAATGGTCCTCCCGTGCCATAGGCTCCATTCTAGGGTTCGCACCCTCTTTTTCAAAATATATAGAAAATAGAGACCCCACACCGGTGGCCCCATTTTAGGACTGTGTCCCTAGTTATAGTTTAGCGAGAATCTCTTACTCACGTAGTTTCTTTCGCTAGGAATAAAATTTTCTGATAAATCAATAATAAAAATTTTCCCATATAGGTAACATGTAAGTTTCTACCACACTCCCAGTGGGGCACCCAGACCCTGTATGTAGCAGTCGTAGAGAAATTATAGTGTGCTATACGTGCCGAAAAGACTTTATGACACTCGTCTACGGCTCGTTTCACCAAACTGTCTCATTGGTGTGAAAAGTCTTATTTTCAGCTTTTGTTGCACAATATACTATTTCTGTTTTGCGTTCAAAATGATTCCATTTTAATACGCAAATGCGTGTCGAAAAGAACTTCTTTTCGATACGGCTTTTGTTGACTGGTTGCTAGGATATTAACAAAATTGTGCAATGTCAAGGCCCACTAGCAAAAACTCCACGCAAGCGGGTCGTTTCCTAATTTAGTGATCATGCGAAAAAATATGGTATTTTAAAACAAGTGTCTTAATATTACTATTTTTTCACTATTAAAAAACGGTTCTTTATAGGCCGGAATCTTAGACTTAGATACGTAAACTACATATTTTCAGGCCATGGGCGTAGACAAGATTTTTTCTCAGGGGGGGCGAGCCGTAGACAAGGCCGCAGTAGTGGCACTTGAAGCGGAAAATTTTGGGGGCCACGCCCAATTTTTACACAAACGTCATGAGTCGGTTAAATTCCCAGGGGGGGCCATGGCACCCCCTGGCCCCTCCCTGTCTACGCCCATGTTTCAGGCCCATAATAGTTTTATAACGTGAGCTACAATCTTTTCTACAAAAATAAACGACCCCTTTAGGGTCACCACTCCCTTATCACCCGTAATTGAAATTTGGGGAAATGATGGTGTTTTTCCATTTGTAATTGGCATTGTTTTGGTTTATTTAGATATAAAATATTTTCGTTTTTATTGGTTCCACCCCTATGCTATGAATGGGAACTATAAGTTTAATCTTACATTTTATGATTAGCACAAAACCAAATGGTTTGAAAAGGGAACATGATTGATTAAGGAATGTATGGGGTGCACAATTTTATGAATAATATTTTCATGCCTAATTTTTATCTCATCCCTTTTAAAAAAAAAAAACAAGTAGGTAGGAATTTTAATTCTAGATAATATTTACTCATACCTGAAAGGATCTTTTGGGAATCTAAAAATAATTTTTTACCATCAGTTTTATTGAAATAGTTATCCACTGCACAAAATCCAACCATCGTTATAGAAAACGCAACAACAGTCACTAAATAATGTCTCCCTCGCCCTCGTATAATACGTTTATGCTAAAACTCCCCAGAGTTTCTGCGAGTCTATGAGAAAACTGGATTGAACCACTCTTACCTCAGGCGGCAAAATCGATATTTTTATGCATTTGACGCTACCGTTCATTAATTCTACCGTGGCTCAACTAAGGGCATATGACTTCAGCCATAGTCCACTGTTCCATTTCACCCCTCTCAATCCACGTGGTTCTATACTTATGCATCTAAGGACTCGTGTGGTATGTAGTCCGTATAACAAACTGAAAGTGAGTGACTCTATATTTATGACCCTTCAAGGTGTCGAGCACGTAAAGTGGTAGCTATGAGCTGAATGTTTGCAACCACAGACAGAAATGGTTCCAAAGGGGATTTCTTCTGGCTAGGACATCCGATTCTTTCTCGGGGAGAAACAATGGTCACTGAACGATAGCTACGTGTTTACACAAAATGGCAACAAAAGAACTGGTACAAAATACGTGTTGACTCGACGGAAGATGAAGCGGAAGTATACCTAGGTTATTAGCAAGTAACGCTTAATAGTAGCAAAACAGAAAACAACAAGCTAAGTTCCTTAAATATACAATCGATTTTATTCAAATTATTATATTTTCTATGGTATCTTCTATTCCTCTAAAAAATTCCAGTAATGGAGGGATAGATATATTTAAAACAAGCGAGCTATGTAAAACTTGTGTATTCCTAGGCATGGGATATAATGCTGTAGCAATAGTTCGTAATCAAATATGTGTCTATTTAATAATTATGTCAATATTTGATACTTTTTCTTACCCCTTTTAATTAAAAAATTCTTTAATGTGGTATTTCAAGCATCTGTAATTGTGATCGATTTATTAAAGCAAGATAATCTTCACCGAACGAAACAATAATTTGAGTTAATTTTTTCCTTTAACTGATATTATTTTTTCAGGTTCTCAAAGCCAACCGTGAGCGACAGCGCCTGTCTCGCTTCCAACAACGAGAGATTGGTCTCGCGACGATGTTGATGTGCGTAGTCGCGGTATTTTTCGTCTGCAATCTGTTACCGATGGTGATCAACATAGTCGAAACTTTCAAAATACCAACAGAGGACGTTTTCGATCTGAATATGATGATAAACTTGAGTAATCTATTGGTTACCATAAACAGTAGTGTAAACTTTGTGATTTACGTGATATTCGGTGAGAAGTTTCAAAGACTGTTCCTATTCTTGTTTTGCCGCAACTCGCTGTTTTTTCCAGGGCGAGACTCCCCAGATGGTACCCATGAAGACAGTTTCGTATCGAGCGGAGAGAGAAGTTTTAGGTAAGTTAAGTTAAATTGGATATATATAAAATCACCCATAATGACTAATTTAGGAGGAACCAAAGCGTTGGCAATCAAATCAATACGCACCACATATTTTGTAGAAATATGGCAAGATGAAAATTGAAAAGAAATGAATTAAATATATATAATAACTTTTTGGTTAGTTTATCCTTAAGCAGCAAAGAACGACTACGAATTTTCCTGACTATTTTACTAAACACTTCAATCAGTTTCATCTAGATAATTATATTCCTTTGCTTTTGATTTGTTAATTTCAGCTAATTTGCCAAGTAAATTTCATTCCCTTTATTATTAAAAAAGGACTAATTTTTCAACAGATGAATTTTTTTTAAATTCTTTCTTACCACTCTTGTGATGTTAACAAATGCATAATATGCTTTGGAACAGTTAAAAAGCAGGTATTTTTTATTCTTTTTAAGGGACTAAAAAGGGAATTCATTGAAGCAAAAAACGCTCTTTTTATTTGGGATTTTAACAGGCCCTGTTCTCTGGAAATTTATAGTACAAGAGAGTTATGTATACCCTCTTAACTAGACATTCTTTATATCCTGTGGCATGTGCGTAATGTCGAAAACAAAATTATTTATTTCTAGCAAATATTCTCAATTCAGTGACACGAATAGCAAATAAAGCAAATATTGGTTCCGTAAACCCCAAGGCAATCTGGTCAAATGTGGAAAAAGAATTATTTCTGGTGTCAAGTTTCTGTTTCCTTTATGACTGGCGTTCTGGATTTTGGTATATCTTGTTTCAAAAATACTTTTTCAATGATGTGGCAATAAAAGGCATTAGATGAAAAAGTATTAAAAAACTCTCTTTAAGAGTCGTTACTTGGACAATACAGGGTGAGAATGTGAAAACTTACCATGTCTATATTCTATATTTTATATTCTGCACTAGAGAAGATATCATAACACCAAAAAATACCGCGGGGGAATAAAAATTAGATATTTTGCGGACCCTCCCTCACACACCCCTTATCCCTTATCCACTCTAAAATCTGAAATGGCAATGGCAACTTTCTGAAGAGCTTATCAAAAATGTGAAAAAAATTTGAGATTGTTTTAATGTGAAAAAAAAATTGAGATTGTTTTAAAAGTGACTTTTGCAGAGTTTGACATGAAAAATTGGCAAATAATCGTAAATGATGAAAAAGGATCACAAGCTTAAATTAAAACGCTATTGTAGTGCGAATATTATCTACTTGTCTGCAATAACAGAAATACTTGTCCTTTGCTCTTTTTTGTAAAAGATTCAATAAAATTTGTATCCTTTAAATCATTTAAAATTTAACGTGCTTATTGCCATGATTTGTATCTATCTCTTTTTTCGGAAATGGTGCATTATATGGAAGAACGAGTAGAAGGGTATGTGTTATTTGAGAACTTGCATTACCTTAATGAAAGGCATTCTGACAAAAACGACTACATAAGAGATTTGGTCCATTAACTGGATCCGTTCCGTTGCTAAAAAAGGACACCAGCCTAGAGTTTTGGATGAAGATATGCAATATGCAGCTAAGTTTCCATAAATGCAAGGGTGTCAATGTATCATTAACAGCAGTTACCGGCGTATCCATGGAATCTGTTAGAAAAGTAACGACAATGAATAAATTTCGCCTTTAAAAACCAAACTATGGAGCCTTCAAATGTTCAGAAACTAGAAAACCAATCGAAAACCAAAGCTACTTACAAGGCAATATAAACTTGAACAAAGATCTTCTACACTCTCAGCAAGATAGTTCACCCCCCACACTGTGCTGCTACGGCTAGAGAGTGATTGGACCAAAATTAGCCAAACCAGTGGATTGGCGAAAGAGGTACGCCAAAATCACTTGACCTCAACCCTATAGACTTCTTTTTATGGGGTTAGATCACTGCATTAAATCACTACTTTGCAAAACCCAGTCGTCTTGCGTTACAGGATAATTGATGCTTGTCGAAGTATCTGAAGAGGAATTTGAAAATCAACTTTATTTCTGTTAGAACACAGGAAATCATTTTAAGCACTTAATAAAATAATTTAAAATATAACAAAAATAAGTATTTGCATTATTGAGAGTTTTAGCACTGTAATAGTCTTTTAACTTAGGGTTCGAATCCTTTTTCATCATTTAAACTTATTTTCCAATTTTTCCTGCCAAATTTTGTAAAAGCCAGTTTAAAAAAATGTTTTTTAAATATTGCTAACCTTTTATTAATTATTATGGTATCATCATTTCTTGATAAGTTTTCTAGAGAGGTGTCACAAGTTGCGTAGTAACCATGTAAGATTTTAAAGTAAATGAGGGTAATGAATGATGGTGGTCTGTAAAATATTTCATTTTTATTTCCCCACTTTTTTGTGGAAATGGTATTTTTTTGGTTTTTTGGTAACTACTTTAGTGTTGAAAATATAGTAATTGTAATAAAGTTTTCAAATTGTCACCTCCAGTTTATTCATATACAATCATGCCCTTAATGGGACCTGTTGTAAAATCCATAATATAGTAAATATTTTCTTTGTTTTACTGCAACTTTGTTTACTGAAGATTATTATAGCGTTATTATAGCGTTCCTATATTCCTCTTCTGGAATGGCGTTCAAAGAGGAACCGCAGATAGAAGCTTTTGGTATTGCTCGGCTTATTATATTCGGCTGCAGCTTCCAACCGGATTATTTCTATATAGAACTTTTCGTCCGTTAGGCCAGCTTTGCTCATCTTGTCCTATGCTTCACAAGATATGGATTCGATTTCACCATTTGCTTGGTAATAATTATTTCTTTATTGATAGTCAAAGGAAAAAACTAGAATCCTCTGAATTCCTGGGACTCTAAATGTTATTATCTGGCTATTATAGCGTTCTTCTTCTGGAATGCTCTTCAAAACTATGATAACTTCATTATTCAAAGAGGAAATAGTAGTTTTTTTTGGTATTGCTGTTTGGTAATAATTATTTATCATCGATACAGTCTTGTAAAACCTTTAATTTACAACAAAATCATTTAGTTTCATTTTATCTGTAAGCTCCCTTGACGTCATTCATTTCTTTCAAAACCGCCTTCCATCATCCTGAAACATTATTCTATTATTTCGGATTCTTACTATTGTCCTGTAACATATCTTATAACCAGCCTTAAGCGTAGGGTGCCAATTATGTAACACTATTTGTTAATTGCTTAACAGGCGGTCCATATGCCAGGTTTCCAGCGGGTTCAATAATAATTAAAGGTGTGGGTCTATGTCTTGTCAGTTAGGTGAAGGCGCCACTAAATTATTAACTATGAATATAACAATCATTTTTACACATTGAAATTAGGACAATAAAATTTAGAAACATACCCTAGACAAGAATATTATGAAAATAAGATATCACACTAAGGAAAGGTCCGTTTGACACTAATTTATTAAAATAAACATCGGGATCCCAATTAAATTATTTATTTAAATATTATAAGTTTAGTAAACAGGCATAGATATAATACCCGATAAAATATAACCTAAAGCTATTTATCGGCAAGCTCGATAAGCCAGAACGGTAAGCTCGTTAAACAAAAGCGAGAAGTATTGAAAATAAGTAGATATAAGAGAGTAGACGTACGTCTCGACCGACTGTCGTTTAACAGTAAATTCATTAAATAAGTCAGCTACGGTAATAGATGCGACATGCGATAATAGATAACCTAAGCTATTTAAAGGTAAGTTAGATAAGCAAAACGGCAAGATCAGAAAACGAAAACCAAAAAAAAAAAATAGCGATAATATACGATATAGACCTCAAACGATCTACAGTCATCTAACGGTAATTCTTTAATCCAATTACACATGCGATAAGGAAAGCAAACTACCTACAGTCGTCTAACGGTAATTCATTAATCAAAATGATATATAATGTTAATATATACCATAAAGAAAGCAAATGACCTACAGTCGTTTAACGGTAATTCATCAATCAAAATGATATTTAATGATACTATCGATAATAAGAGGTCGCTAATATGAAACAAAGTAGATTTTACTTGTATCTAGTAGATTAGCAGATACTGGAGTTTCTAGCGAAGGTACGTCTCTACTATGTGGTTGTATCACCTTGACAAAAGGACTCGGTACGGCTAAATGACACCACGAACTCGCTAGGTCAGCATAAAAGGGCCGCTGACGGACGTCAGCCCCAAAGGAAGACAATCTGTTCTACGGCAGGCCAAGGAAAGCAGTTCCTCTCAACGGAAGGTCCCTAATTAAATTATAAATTTTCACTTTTGAATATAGACACACGAACATGAAACAAACTCTTTTTTATAGAAGGGTAGCCACACTAGTCGTTAAACATCTTTAGCGGTATCAGACAATATGGCCGGTAATATCAGAAACTACACCTGGCAGTATGTTTGCCGACTAATTCCACTACAAAAGCAGACGGTAATTAGACCTGATGGTTAAAAATAACAATGAAAATTTCATCGCAAATCGTAAACCGATCAACTTCTTACCTCCTACCCACGTGAGCGCGTATGAAAGAAGACAAGACGTTGCCCGGACCACATCAAAGTGATTCAGAGTTGAGTGCGCATCAGATTGTTGATTAACACATGAATTTCGATTTATATTTTTTACTTCGCGAATGGACCTCCGCTCGCTTCGCTCGCCCCGGAGCGCAACCAAACAACACTAACCAAAATTAACCATTTAAAAAATAATAAAACATAACTTTGAAAAAATAAAAAAAAAAATCGACGAGAATCGAACCCGGGCCGTCGTATCCAAAAATAGGCATCCTACCACTTAGCTATGAGACCACTTGCAAGCAATTCCCTGGACCATAGAGATATGGTGTTTGTCAACAATGTGATGCGCGCGCAACTCTAATCAATTTGATGTTGTCTGGGAAGCGAAATTTCAGATGCTAGTGCACTTGTGAATGAGAGGCGCGTGATTGGCTAGCTACGTGAGGTGAGCCATGCCTTCGCGATGCAACCAGTTTGTAAGTCAGCAGATGATCTAGGGGTCTGCATGGTTAGCCTTTACTTCGGCGACCCGGGTTCAAATCCCGTCGGTTTTGTTTTTTTTTAAGTAAACAGTTTTCTTGATTTTTGGGTTTTTCTTGGGTATGGCTTGGGTTAGCACTTGGTTAGTTTCCTTTTCTTGAGCCCCGAAGCGAGCGGAAGGCCATATACCTGCCAATTGCAGGTCTTTAAACCGCATGCATTCACAAGTGCACTAGTATCTGAAATATCGCGTCCGGGAAACGTCTACTGGAAAGAAGACCCATCAATTCCAACCAAAAAAGCATATACCACAACTGTCAAGAGGGCGCTCCAAATGGATTCATCTTTCGAGCGACTCGGAACACCGGAAGTAAGGTTGCGAGAAGTAAGGTAGCGAGATCATCGATAACACATATTGACCAGTAAAAGGGAAAATCGCACTATTGGGTGTTGTAACAGTTACAACGTTACACTCGATTTCTTTCTTTTTAAGATCACCCTCTTGTACTCATGCCCCTTCGGCATAATTGTACTTATCGCACCAGATACCAAATTAAACTTAATCCAGTTCGATTTACGAAAACAGTCAATCAATGATAGTCAATTTCAAATAATTAATACTCAGTCAGCAGCATGTCTTCACTTGACTGTCAAATAAGGTTCTTCAAACTCACCACGCAGCCTTGTTGAAAAAGTTAGGATCACTTGAAATTATTTCAAATAATGTTTATTCTTCTAACAGAGTGCGGAAACAGCACTCAAGCCAATCGGAAACTTGGTACTCATGTCATGATAGGAAGGGGTGTAAGTAATTCTAACACACCTTATAACAATATATCTCCTAATTTTATTCACCATTTAAGTCACCGTCGTGAATGAAAAAATATATTTTTTTTTTCAACCAGAATTCATCAAATGCGTTGATGCTGCCTCTTGAAGTATCCACATTTTACAATTCCATTTTTGACACAAAGAAAGAAGGAGGATACACGTTTAAAATTGATGTGTTTTTTGCAAAAGGTTTACATCCTTTACTCTCTCCTTTGTAAAAGTGCCAATGAAAGGAACGAAGTATTCGGGCCCTTTTCCGCAAAGCGCCTTTGATGACAATAATTCTAAATATCGCGCTATTTCAGGAACTTGAATGTGTTTATGGGTGTTTCGTCACTTGAAGAAATGATGAAACGATGTATTTGCTTAAAACACGTTGAACAGTATGAACAGTATTATTGATTTTTGTCAGTAGCGGCGTTGTGGTTTTTCTAGTGATTCTCGCAAGACTGTCGTTTATGAGAGACTTCTATTTATTCTCGTGGTCACTACAAATCCATTTTGAGCCAAGTGAATCTAGAAAGGTACCTATCTTTATTTTTTAATAGGAACATAATTTTACTTTTAATAAATAGCCTCCTATGTGTGTCATAGCAATTATGTAATAACGAAAAAAGTTTACAATAATTAGACAAGCTATCTTCAATCAAAACAGCCATTCAAACAGTCATACAATTAAAGTGTTGGTGCGTTACAGGTGTTCTTTCAATATTCAGGGATGCCGGAAAATTCAAGCAATCCAATAAAAGCTTATCTTTTTCGGACGAAATAATATCGTTAACGTAAGTATTCATGAAATGTAGTATTCAAAATATTGCCTCGACATTCATATCATAAAGAATAATAACAGAGGCAAGAGGGGTTGATTTGGCTTCTATTATATGTATGAAGAAGCCGTTTATATTATATGTAGTTGCAAAATAAGTCATATTCCGAACAGTGCCGTATCCAGGCGGAAATTGTACCAATAGCATGTAATGCTGAACAATATAACTTACAAGGAATGATTTTATCGTTTAGGTCAAGTTGTCAAGATATTGATATATCAGACTTAAACATGCTAAATAACCAACAGTTCGGATATCGTAGAGGGAAGAGTATCTCAGTTACGATTCTGAAACATTTCGTCATGACAGAACTTGAAAACATGTAATTGTGAGCGGGGTGTCCTCTGTGAAGGGAGTTCTGAATGCTGGTGTGTCTCAGGCATCTCCTGTTCTGTTTGAGTTATACAAACAGCCTTTCATCTGTGTGTACCGAATCGCTGATGAGACCTCCCTGTCAATTAATCAAGATGTCGTCATGTGCCAATTTCGCGAGGTTAAGTTTCCAGACTTCTCACGAGATTCTGTAACTCTCCAGTGTGTCAATCTGGGTGCAGGCTTGAAATGAGATGCTCATATTGAAGATGACTGTAAAAAGTTGATGATCGCGGTATTTTCTTTGAGAAATGTCGTAAATGATATATTTTACACAGCGTCACTATGCGATATCCTATGCTGCCTTGGCATGGAGTTAGTTTGTTTTCTTTTGGTTAGTTAAAGTTAGTTCTTTCACAATAGCTTTTATTACATTTTTGTTTATTTGCCGTTTGTAAGACAGGTAAGATAAATACCTTCTATCTATTTATCAGTTGATAAGATCCAGCAGTAATTAAAATTATCCCCGCTGTTTAGATGTATGAAGATAGGAGACTTATAATATATTTTACTTGAGTCTTGAGTGAAACAATAAACCCTAATTAACTCTAACCATTACAAGGAAATAGTATCCAGAATCCAGTATCTATGTTCTCAGTATTGCAGAACCCAAAAAACTCATTCATCGAGCCAGTCATTAACTATTCAATCAATAATAACCTGAAAATCCTTAGCCGCTGATCGAAATATTCCCCTTTTTGTACCAATGCATGATTTCAATTTTGAAACACTCGTCCGATATTCGGTGCAAAAGGGACTTATCCCTTTGTTATGGTATTTGCCTAAATAACCTCTATAGAAATTGCACACTAAGGACAGGGCGATATTTCATAGTCCGAACGGTTTAAAAAGCTTTTCAACTGAACGCATATTGATGCAGGCCAATAGAAACAGAAAAAATATAACGAGTCATTAGAGGACAAATTAGGAATTAAAATTATGAATGAATGGACCTTTCAGTTCTTGAATATCGTTCAAATTACTGCCGATTTTAAGTGTAGCGATCTGATGAAAACGAGGCAAATTTGTGTTTGAATATTTATGTGACATTTGAAGTTTAATGTTAAACAGGCATGTTTAATATCATAAAACTTTCTAATATAAGTTTCGTTTCAAAGTCTTTTTGATTCAATAGGGAAATATCTTTAATAATATAAAAATGTTATTTAGTATTTTGCCTAATCAAATTAACCCTCGCGGCAAAAATAGTTTTCATGAGGGAGAGCACTATATTCAATCTATCCGCGATTGGCAAACGGGAAAAGGATCTGAACAAAAAAGGAAATAATTT
Organism: Pissodes strobi; assembly: GCA_016904865.1. Classification (NCBI taxonomy): domain Eukaryota; kingdom Metazoa; phylum Arthropoda; class Insecta; order Coleoptera; family Curculionidae; genus Pissodes; species Pissodes strobi. Next base: position 98,056 of record MU182024.1, on the reverse strand, counting down.
TACGACGTTCTCCACAGTATTTTTCCAAGTTTAGAGCAGACCGAATAAATTATGGTGCTCCAGCGCCTTCCTTCCGCGGCTTTAGAAAATTTAAAGGTCTAGGTCAGAAATGCATAAAAATAGCAAACTGGGGCAGAAGTTTATGATTTAAAGCGACTTCGTATAATTTTATCTACTTGTTATTCAATTGAACATTTAACTTTTCCATAAACTTAAATTGTGAGAAACGGCATTATAGCACGTTAGCCAAGAAAAATATTTACATTGAAAAAGTCTTAGTATGGCCTTGTATTGTTTAGACAAGTAAGTATATTTCGTGCTCATTATGGTCATCGAAAAATTCCTATTTATTTCCTCTATTGTCTAAGGAAGCAGTTTCCCTTTAAAGCTAATTTTTAAAGCAAAACGAAAACATTTAGCCTGCTCTAGTCTCAGATTAGTCAGTATAATCGCCTGCTAAATCAATAAAAGTATCAATGACGTCGATTTATTTGCGACATTCAAAACACTATTTAATTAAACACGTACTATCAAGATTTCCTTCTTATAAAAAAAATGCTTATATTCCCTTTAAAACGAATTGAATATAAACACATATGACAAAACAAACACGCAGCCTTATCAACATAAAATTTTATCCAATCCATAACTTATCAAAAACCATTAAAACATTAAAATGGTATACCGTGAGCATCCGAATAAGGTAGGAACATAGTGATCAATGAAAGAAAGTGGCAGAGTTAAGATAGATAAACCAATATCATCCATGGTGTGTTATGTTTTTGAAAACAGAATTTACAATACTATTTTTTTAGATTAATTTTTTTAAAAATTATGTTTGGTCCGATAACTTTTTTTACCTGACCACGTATACGTATAAAAACTGCAAGAACTCTTATAAGTTTTAAGGGATCAATTGGATCACTCCTAAAAAGAAGGACATTTTATAGCTTGGAAGAGTATTTTGCAGATGGCTGGAAGTAAACTCTGTCGCTTTTTGTTTCTGCTTTATTTTATATATTATATACAGTTTAGGTGTCCGTTTAATTGATGAATTTGTGCATGTATATGCCTTGTGTCAAACAAAATTTTATTTTTTTTTATTTCTTTTTGTGCTTTTCCAAACTATAGCCTTTAACCTTTAACCTATTGTTTTTAACCTTTTATTTTTAACTTCTTAATTTTAACTTTTATTTGTAACATTTTATTTTCTACATTAGTTACATACTTACCTACTTATCTAATTTAATAAGCTTTGTCTACAAATACTATGTATTTATGATAACAAAGCATGTCTGAAACTGAATCTGAAAGATTATTCAACAATTATTATGAAGAAACTGTTGTATAAAACATTTTTTGTATCTCTTTTAACTTAGAAAATATAAAGTCATTTTGAAATTGGCATTTTTGTATTTTCCCCCGTATTTCTTAAGCAAGAGAAAATTTTCAAATTTTGATTTGACCATTTTAAGTTTGACTTAAAAAGAACACATGACACCTATATTACTTTTTACTAGTTGATAGCACTAACAATTACGAAGATACCCTATAAAAGTGTTGAAAATGGGACACCCGGTACATTTTAAATATATTAATTAAGCTAGTATTATTTTGTTACTATTTTATTAAAGCTTTCGCTAGATTTCCGTGTATATCTAGAGCAAGGTAGCATAGAAAATCATTGGGTGAGTTTGGATTATCTTTAGCTACGATAAAAAAAATCCGCGCAGGTTGCACTAGACTTTCGAACTCGATAAAACTAATCTGCGACATCTGCTCATAAAATGCATTTAAAATTTTGAAGTTTAGGTGTATGCTAGCTTACACATGAGTGCAATGGTTTTTATTTTATTTTGACAAAAATAAATCATATGTTTATGTTAGAATTATAACATTATATCTGAAATTTGTACCAATGTTAACCGTTAAGTTTTATCTTAATATGTATTTGCTTTAAGCCGCTGAAGTATGGCGATAGCATGATTGCTTAGGCGGCAATATTATGATAACCGACTCTCTGTTGCGTCTATTTTTGCCAACTGTAATTTAGTCATCTTTAAGCTTTGTAATCACTATACCACTAACTTAATTTTTGGTCATTAAATATTTGCATCGAAAATAACAGAAAGGACTTTTCTTTAACAGGTTATGGGCCCAGGTATGATAGCCCTGGTTTAAGAGACCTTTCGTCGCGTTTCGTGTAAAGTAGTCGCGTGCGAGTGGTGTAGTTAAGTTTTATGCTTGCGAACTCTAAATACGTTCGAGTCGTATATACAGAGTGTCGTCATGGTCAGTGTAACAAAAATCGATTGTGGAAATATACCAAAGTTTGATGGCTCGTACTTTCAACTATTGAAATTCAGGATCCAGATTTTGCTCAAAGTTGAAAAGCTTGTGAAGATAGTCGATGGGACTGAAAAGAAACCTGATGACACAAGTTCAGATGCATGGATCAAGTGAGATGCAAATAACTCCAAAGCTTAAGTCATTTTGTTGTCAACAATCAGCCAGGACCAGAATCAATATTTGATAAATTGCACCAATGCGGCTGAAATGTGGACACGGCTGATGTCGATCCATGAGCAGAAGACAGAAGTGCCAAAAGAATTGTTGTGGCAAAAATTCTATGAATACAGAATGTCTGAAGGAGCAAAAATGGCGGAGCATATTTCGAACATTGACATGCTTGTAAAGCAACTAAAAGATGTAAGTGAGAACATAAGTACAAGCGCAAAATGTTCAAAAGTAATCAGTTTGCCATCGTGTTACAACGCATTCAGAACAGCGTGTGATTCAGTAGCCGCCGACAAGCAAACCTTCGAAAACCTAACAGCTAGGTTAACGAAAGAACAATCCAGAATGATTAATCAAGACAGTGAAGCATCTCGAAGTAAAAACATTACAAAGTAAACTAGAAGCCGCTAGTTTAAAAAATAAGCCTAGCGTAAATGATCGAAAAAAGAACAGTACTTGTAATTTCAGCAAGAGAAGGGGACATTGGGCACGTGAGTGCAGAAAAGGAGAAAAAGGGTGAACAATCCAGCAGTGATTCGGTCTACATTTGCGATATTTCCGCATCCTATTGTGGCATTGTGATTTAAGATCATAACAGACACTTGGGCAACATGACGACCTAGGAGATGAAATTGAAATCCACATAGGGATACATATGGACATATATATAAAGTTATAAGGAAAAGTAGACAGTATATGAGAAGATAGTAAACTAGGGTAGTAATAGAAACAAAGGAAAATAAGTTAAAAGTCAAAGATAGGAGGAAAAATTGGAGAAAATACATCACAAAAGTATCGATCGATACAATGCATAGAGATAGTTACACTACGTAAAAATAGATAAAACTGTAAAAGATTAAAAATAAGCCAAAATAGGGAGTATATAATATGGATTAAGATAAAGAAATAAAATAAGGAACCTTAAAGTATAGAAACATAAAAATAACAGAATAAATAGCATATACATGAGAAGAATTACACTCGTACAGTACATACAATTCTAAATCCACACAACCCTACAGTCAGCAGCATAAATCTTGCAAAAGGCACCTTTTATTAATGATAAGTAAAACATAAGCATATCTATCATGTTATAAATAATAAGCGAAAAACTTGTAATTTATGTGAGGTAATTGACACCGAAAAACAAGCAGTAGCCTTCTTTGAGAATGCACCGACCCTGGGAGGAATGATACTAATTAAAAATACTAATATCCAAATAATATTATCGGTTAAAGCAATATAATTGACGTCGGTGTAAATAATCCCCATATTTATTAAATGTTATTAGTATTGTTCTATCCCGGCAATGTTTACGATCAACGTAATACAGATGTCAATGTTATATAATCACAAACAGTCGGCAATATTTTTCAAGGTATACCAAGTTTACGTGCTAATTTTTGTTATTATGTTTAATAGAAACAAAATCCAAAACAATGACGGAGAGCTACGATGTACGTTTCAAAAAATAAACAGCCAGGCAATCGACATAGAATCTGCTGACAGTAGTTAAAGTATAAAAATGCACTTGTAGGCATACGTATTTTAGCATGTTATGACATTCTAATACCTAGATATAATTCGAACATTATTAATATAATATTAGGCATATTATAGTTTATGGAAATATCATATAATCCTACGATTTTAAGCATAATGTAATTTAATACTAAAAATCTAAACCGAAAAAACAAAAACACAGGAGCAATGATTGATGTAAAATATATATAGAGATAAGGTACAGACAAAATTAAAAATATATGTGGAGAATTGGCCGCCGAAGGCTAGCCACACCAGTCATGTAAATAATTCGGCCTTTAATCACACCATCGAAGATGAGTTGGTGCCCTGCTGGAATTTCCTGGGGCTAAGCATGATCTCCGACCACCCGGAAATACATAATAGTAAACTCGAAGCGCTACAAAGAAAAAGGAAAGAAATATTAATGGGCACACCGTTCGAAAAAAAAGTGTGAGTTCTTACCACAGGGACTTCCGGCAGGGCCCGCCTGGCCTCCCTGCGACAGGCACGAAGAAATCTTCTCTCTTTAATAGAAAGAAAGGGGGTGTAAATATGCGATAGTCAAACAACATGGGAAATTTTCAAAGGAATTATAAAAAAAAAATTCTACTTACGGCAGGGCACTTCCATCACGTACACTATAATAGTAAGACGACCACAGAAAAAAAATGATGAATGATTATAAATATATAGGATACAGTATATAACGTGATACTAGGTCAAAAAAAATGCAAGATATCAAAAATATGTCTCGATTGTTTTAGCACCAATATGTTTTTTAATAATATTTACAACAATGTTCCATTTCGGTTAAACGTACACAGCTGACCAACTAAAATATAACATGATACTTGCATATGTTTAAGGCACCATTTAATAAAAATATGCTGTATGATTTCAAATACGAATTAGTACCGGGAGATAAAATTAAAATGACAGTCATTCAAAGAGATTTTTTTTGAATCTATCACGTACTTGTATTAATATAACATTAAGATAGAAAAAAAGGCAAGATTGAGCACTTATATTTGGTTTATATTTGTTACATGTACCTGAAGCACTCACTAATCAATGGCGATGGAGTCCTGATATACACAGCAGCCAAAAGGAGTCCGACAAAGATTCTGAATTTAGTAAGGACGTAGATCGAGGCCCCTTGGCTGGAATCCAGGACCAAACTAGGACATAGACAAGAATATTTAAAGTGCTCAAACATAACATAGATTTAAGTAGGTACAGAACGATATGACTATTCGAACACTGGGGACAACTCGTTATTATTTAAGGGGGTTCCACTCCTTTTAAACATACTCATCAAAAATAAGTTTTTGATCGTGTCTAAGATAACGGAGTTAATTATTTCTTTTTCAATCACTAACAAATCTTTATTTATTAAGCAGATTCATTCCTTTTTGAACTTTCTAACCGTAAAAGATGTTTTGCATTGGGGACCAATGCTAGTTGGAGGGGGGCATGTGTAAACTAGAAAGCGTATTAACTAAAGAACAAAGTTGAACTTGATACTTGACATATTATCTAAACATGTTTTTAAAACAATCAGTAAAATCTCAACAAACTTTAGTATAAAATAACGTGCAAATCGAGTAAACGATAACTTATCTGGTTGAGTAGTTCCCTTTTAATTAAGGCAAAACGCTTCTCTGGTAATAAGTTCAAACCCTCCGATCCTGATCATCTGGTTGAGTAGTTCCCTTTTAATTAAGGCAAAACGCTTCTCTGGTAATAAGTTCAAACCCTCCGATCTTCATTATCTGGTTGAGTAGTTCCCTTTTAATTTAGACAAAACGCTTCTCTGGTAAACAGGATCAATCTTGATTATCTGGTTAAGTAGTTCCCTTTTAATTAAGGCAAAACGCTTCTCTGGTAACCAAGATCAAACCTCCCTAAAGTTACGGCAGTGAAAAGTAAAGTAAAAAGTAAAGTGAACCATAGATCAAAGTGAAACCTAATTAAAGTATACCAGTATAAATTAAACGAATTAACGCTCATAACAATCTAAACTAAAAGTAAATTCGAGGGAACCTCAAATTATTTCAAGGGAACCAAATAGGTCGAGTCCAGTCAGTCCTCAGCGAATGGTCATGCGTTTTACGCCATTCTGGTAAATTGTATTCAGTCATAGTTACATTCTAAGTACATACCTTCCTGCATCTGAAGACCAATATACCTACAGTTTGTTTCGAATTAAGCGAGTCGTTATTCCATCTAATCTACGCAACCTACAGCTCAAAGAGGAACGCCGCCAATAATTACACTCAGCAGCACGCATCTGGGAAGCGCCCCAAATTCCTCTTTGATAGCAAATTCAAGAATGAAGAAATCTGAATGGATTTGTGACTCTGGCGCAAGTGTTCACATGACAAGTGAACGTGAATGGTTTGCAGAATTGAAGCCTCTCACTCAACCATTGCAGGTCCAAATTGCAAATGACAAAAGGATTGCAGCAGCTGGAACCGGAACCATACGGTGGCCGGTCAGAAAATCCCAGAAGAAAATATCCCAGTTAGTTTTAGCCCAGCCAAAATATCCCAAAATACAAAATACCACAAAAATAACCCGTTACAAAAACATCCCAATTACAAATATCCCGTGCCGAAAAATTCCAACAAAATGTCATTACTATAATTCGCATCGTTACCCTAGTAATGTATAGTCTGAAGTACAATAACGCAGTACCAATATCTGTAGTGCCAGTAAACAGTAGTTAGTTTGGCTTAGTGTGGGTTAGTTGGGTTACATTCACGTAAATTGGTGAAGCCCCGGTAGGGTTTAAGGGCGAAGCCCGAAAGGGGTCCAGGGGCGAAGCCACAACAACAACAAAACCTTTTCTGATTAGGATATGTATTAGGATATTAGTGTTGTGGGATATTTTTGTGGTAGGATTTTTTTGTAGAATGATATTTTTGCCATGGGATTTTTTTGTATGGGATATTTTGGCATGGGATATTAATGATTGGGATATATTGACTGGTATTTTCTGACCGGGATTTGGAACCATACATATCCAAGCTCTTGTGGAAGGTCAGTAGATAAATCGAACTGTCTACAATGTTCTCTACGTCCCAGAACTCAGAAGAAGTATTTTTTCAGTGGGAGTAATGACGGATCGTAATTTTACTTTTCATTCGTCGAAAAATCGCTGTGAGTTTCGCGACAGTGACGGAAACTTATCGTGTTTCGGTACGCGAAGTGGTAAATTATGGGTCATGAACTTCAAAATAAAAATTCCGCCGGAGTGCAACGTAAGCAACGTCAATAATTCGTTGAAATTGTGGCATGATAGACTTGGTCATGTAAATTGCAACACCATCAAGAAAACAGCTTATCAGGACATGGTCAAAACTTTTAAGATTAATGACGCTGCAGAATTCTTTTGTGAGCCGTGCCAGTTAGGTAAACAAGCAAGAAAACCCAATAAAAGACTAGGAAGACCTAGAAGAGATCAGCCTGGTGAAATTATACATTCTGATGTTTGCGGCCCATTGAATATCCCTTCACCTAGTGGGTCAAAATATTTCGTCTTATTTAAAAATGATTGTAGTAGCTACAGTCTACTTCATGAAAAAATCAGAGGTCCTGAATAAGTTCAAAGAATACAAAGCTATGATGGAAAATCAGACCAACCACAAGATAAAGGTATTCAGGGGCGATCAAGGAAAAGGGGAATATGTCAATAAGGGTTTTGAAGCTTTCATCAAAAAGGAGGGAATTTTGCATGAGTATTCAGCGACATATACACCACAGCAAAATGGTCGATCCGAGAGAGAAGTAAGAACAATTGTAGAAAGTGCCAGGACGATGCTGATAAGCAAAAATGTTTCCCAAGAGCTATGGCCGGAAGCCATAAATACGCCAGTTTATATTCTGAATAGAACAACATGAACTCAGGTTGAAAATATGGTTTGAACGAAAACCAAAAGTAAAGCACATAAAAATATTTGGTTGTCCAGCTTACATGTCAATTCCACCTCAATTTCGCAAGAAATGGGACAATAAATGAAAGAAATTATTATTTGTTGGATATGAAGGACATTCAGCAAACTGTAGACTGTGGTATCCTTAAAAGAGGCGAATTGAGATTAGTTGCAACGTAACCTTCAATGAAAATGAGACGTACAGGATGGAAAAACCAAAATTCACCCAAACTTTCGAAAGTTTCGATGAATGTGCAGATATTCAACAAGAAAATGTTCCTCTACCAGAAGAAGAAAATATTGAAACTGAAGAAGATAGGACTTCAACAGAAGAATGCGTTGAAAATACCGACGAAGACTACGAAGTTGATGAATACTCTGATGCTACTAACAATGGAAATATTGATTTAAAACAGCTAGGAAACAGAAACACTCTACGTCCTCCAGATTATTATTCTGAAAATTGCTCCATTCTAGAACCGGATTCTTACGAAAAGGCTATAAAAGGTGATGACTCCAGTCAATGGAAAACCGCTATGAAAGAAGAAATGAATGCCTTAGAATCAAACAATACATGGACTTTGAAAAAATTGCCCCAAAGTGCGAAATTAATTGACAATAAGTGTGTTTTTCGTGTGAAGACTGACGCAGACTGTAATCCGATACGTTTTAAAGCGCCTCTAGTGGCACATGGATTCACCTAAGAAAAAGGCACTGATTATCAAGAAACATTCGCGCCGGTTGTTCGATATAATTCGATTCGAGTGTTACTTGCTTTACCGTGCAAACCGCCTTTCTCTATGGACAGTTGACCGAAAATGTTTATATGAAACAACCAACAGGATTTGTTAATGAAGAAAACCCAGACCTAGTGTGTAAACTTAACAAAAGCCTCTACGGAATAAAACAATCCCCCAGGTGTTGGAATCGAAAATGTGTTTCTTTTTTAAGCCAATATGACTTTCAATAATTGAAATCCGATCCGTGTGTGTTTATCGGTCGTTTCGAGAACGTGAAAGTTTATATGGAAATATATGTTGACGACGGACTTTTATTGTCAATATCGGAAAGTGCGATTTGTGAATTAATTAAAATTCTAAAACAGATGTATAGAATTACTGTAATTATGGAAAGTAAAAATTTGCAGTTCGTTGGTGTCGCGAGTGCTTGAAAAATTTAACATGAGCTCGGCAAATCCATTGTCTGTTCCAGCCGAACCTAGTATTCGTTCGACAGCAGTTTCTGATTACTCAGTTTGCAATCCAAAGTTACCTTATCGCGAGACCGTTGGCTCTTTAATTTTCCTTGCGACCGTCAGCAGACCTGACATATGTTTCGCCGTGAATCACGTGAGCAGATTTCTAAACAGTCAAAGGACGAACATTGGCAGGCAGTTAAACGGATTTTTCGTTATCTTAAACATAAGATTGTTTATTCAAGAACCCAAAATATTGATGGTATTGGTTACACACGACGCCGATTACGCAGGTTGTGTAGACACAAGGAAATCAATCATCTGATACATCTTCATGCTTGCTAAAGGCCCAATCACATGGAAAAGTCAAAAACAATCCGTTGTTGCTCAATCCACCACTGAGGTCGAATACATTGCCTTGGCTCTTGGTGTAAAAGAGGCGTTGTCGTTAAAATCTTTTCTCCAAGAAATTGGACTTTCAACGTCAAGAATGAAGATGATCGTGGACAATCAATCAGCAATTAAATTGAGCCAGGCACATCAATTCAACAGCAGAACGAAGCATATGGATGTGAAGCTGTGTTTTGTGCGGGATGAGTGCGAAAAAGGCAATATATCCGTTAATTACGTAAGATCAATTGTCAGATATTTTAACAAAATCGCTTACAAAAAACAATTTTTAACCGTCTGATTGATGATAACCAACTCTCTGTTGCGTCGATTTTTGCCAAATGTAGTTTAGTCATTTTAAAGCTTTGTAACAACTAACTTAATTTTTGTTCTTTAAATTTTTACATCAAAAATAACAGAAAGGACTTTTCTTTAACAGTTTACAAAGGTTTTTGTTGTCCTTTATTCAGCAAATCATTTATTTTTATGTATTATTTTCAAAATTTTCCCTAAAATATTAGTTGTCTTTGATATTTATATACCTGTAGTTATATATTTTTTTTAGTATTGATTTGATTTAGTTTTCGGTTTTTAATGTTAATCGTGAAACTACCGTCAAATTTTATACATTCAGTCATCTCATATTTTAATTTTGGGGACAGTACCGACATCTTTCAGTTTTAATGGCAACAAATTTGGGTTAGTTCGGGTTAGGGCACCATTATCTTTTCGCGAACGCAGTTTGCTATATGTATCTTTCTTGAATACTTATGAAATCCTTTAGCCCCATGATATATTTCGGGAACCTTGTTTTGTTGTAAGTTGCTCTGTCCTTGTCATCAAGAAATGAGACAATATTCAGGGTTTTTAATATTGTCTTTTGCTACGTATCATTTAGGTACCTTTTATATCATACTTATTTGATATTTAATTATATGAGGTGAATTCGTTAAATTTTACAAGTAATTTAAAATCCCACAGTGGTGAAATAAGTGTCTATTTCTCAACTTTCACGTATAAGAATATTGTGACTTGTAATATTTTTAAATTATATCAGTGTGACTCAACTCCTGATAAATGTGATTTTAGGCAGATGTATTTTGTTTTAATTTATTTTTACAGTTTCCAAGGATCAAATAAAGGCATAAAAAATCTGCCATACGTGTTTCTCAGAAGGGTTCGATTATGCCACCAAAAAATTGATTAATTATTATAACATTTTAACGCAAATAAAAGTCAAAAAAGTATCTAAATTTTTAAATTTTGTTATAACTTAACGACGCTAAATCTAACGTTAGTTAGGGCATGATTACATAAAGATATATACTCGATTTATATAGTATGTATACTCAATAATACCAAGTTTCAGACATATTTTGTTAAAATACGGATATCCAGCTTGAATACCCCTTCAATCAAAAATTTTAGTCTCCAAGATACTAGGGACCGTTTCTATACCACTTTCGATAAAAGCATTTTCTCATGCGCAAAAATGGTCGTGTTTACCGGAAAATACCTATAATTCTACTCCGTGCTGAGGTGGAAAAGAAAATATACTTGAGAGTTTTGTGGTCCTTTCCTGGATATTTTCGGATATCCAAGCTTATATATTTTAACGCCTACTGATCTTCATAGCTTTTTTTTTAGCAAGCAGTAAATAAATAAGGCCCTTAAGCGACCAAGCAATTCGGGTGGGTAATAAAAGGAATCGTTCAATATTTAAAGAAAAAAATTAAATCTGATGTTCTATAATTAACTACATACTGAGGCGTGGAGATAATATGACTAAACGGATATTATTTCCACAACACAGCACGTGAATTGAAGTATTGCCTCGATCAAAAAATTTTATTATTATTTTCGCTAAAATGGCTTAAAATATCGAAGTTTGAGCGAAAAGCAGGTTTGTGTGTATTCCTCCGATAAGTTTCGAACGATTTTAGATAAGGATTTTCAATTTAGTACGCATATTGTTTTGACGGCAGAATGGCTAGGATAAGCTTTCGCAGCTTTTGCTTTTAGTTTCATCTTTTATCAGTAATGAAGTATTAAGCAACAGTTCTTGGATTCGAACAATTCCAATATATTGTTAAATGCTATTTTTTTGTATCCATAGATAAACAAGATTGATAATTCGATGGATGACATTTTTGAATGAGAATGTCTGCAATGCGAAAACGCATTCCAACCCAAATATAATTCTGTTTGTCTTTTAACTAAATGATCCCTAAATAATAATATAATCGTAGCAATATTATGGCAAAAAAAATTAATAAGGATCTACCTAATAATTCCACCTTTCAGATAGATTTTCATGAAATTCGAATATGCAGTTTGAATAAGTCTTCAATCAAAAATTTTAGTCTCCAAGATACTAGGGACCGTTTCTATACCACTTACGATAAAAGCATTTTCTCATGCGCAAAAATGGTCGTGTTTACCGGAAAATACCTATAAATCTACTTCGTGCTGAGGTGGAAAAGAAAATATACTTGAGAGTTTTGTGGTCCTTTCCTGGATATTTTCGGATATCCAAGCTTATATATTTTAACGCCTACTGATCTTCGTAGCTTTTTTAGCAAGCAGTAAATAAATAAACGAAGGCCCTTAAGTGACCAAGCAATTCGGGAGGGTAATAAACGGAATCGCTCAATATTTAAAGAAAAAAATTAAATCTGATGTTCTATAATTAACTACATACTGAGGCGTGGAGATAATATGACTAAACGGATATTATTTCCACAACACAGCACGTGAATGGAAGTATTGCCTCGATCAAAAAATGTTATTATTACTTTCGTTAAAATGACTTATAATATCGAAGTTTGAGCGAAAAGAAGGTTTGTGTGTATTCCTCCGATAAGTTTCGAACGATTTTAGATAAGGATTTTCAGTTTAGTACGCATATTGTTTTGACGGCAGAATGGTTTGGATAAGCTTTCACAGCTTTTGCTTTTAGTTTCATCTTTTATCAGTAATGAAGTATTAAGCAACAGTTCTTGGACTCCAACAGTTCCAATATATTGTTAAATGCTATTTTTTTGTATCCACAGATGAACAAGATTGTTAATTCGATGGATGACATTTTTGAATGAGAATGTCTGTAATGCGAAAATGCATCCCAATCCAAATATAATTGTGTTTGTCTTTTAATTAAATGATCCCTAAATAGTAAGATAAAAGTAGCAATATTATGGCAAGATAATTTCATAAGGATCTACCTCATAATTCCACCTTTCAGCCCGATTTTCTTGAAATTGGAATATCCAGTTTAAATACCCCTTCAATCAAAAATTTTAATCTCCAAGATACTAGGGACGGTTCCTATACCACTTACGATAAAAGCATTTTCTCATGCGCAAAAATGGTCCTGTTTACCGGAAAATACCTATAATTCTACTTCGTGCTGAGGTGGGAAAAGAAATATGCTTGAGAATTTTGTGGTCCTTTCATGAATATTTTCGGATATCCAAGCTTATATATTTTCACGCCTATTGATCTTCGTAGCTTCTTTCAGCAAGCAGTAAAAAATAAACGTAGGCACTTAAGTGACCTAGCAATTTGAGTGATATGTAAAAGGAATCGTTCAATATTTAAGACAAAAAATTAATATACACTGAGGCATGAAGGCCATATGGAGATAATATGACTAAACGGATATTACTTTCACAACACGTGACTGGACCAAAAAAATGTATTATTATTTTCGCTAAAGTCAACTTCAAATATCGAAAAAATGGCCCAGTTGTACATTGTAAGTTCAACTCGAGTTAAACGAGAAACTATGTTTCAAGTAAAAATTCGGTTGTACAACACCGGTGTAAGTATACGAACGTTGTTCAAACTCGGTTCAATTTAACTCTGCTAGCATCTTGGTTCAAAGGTAGTTCAAGGATTACCGAGCGTGCGATTATAAATCACAACATACAGAAAATCGGTCTTTTCAAAATAAATCCTTGGAGATAAAACAAAAATCAACTATGGACTATAATATCGATGCAATTACTGATGAGAAGGCTTTTTAGAATTGATCAATATAGTTCAATATATAAGGATTCGAAGAGTGCGAAGGTTTTGAAACCGGGAGAATCACTTGCAAAAGTGGAATTAAGATGAATTTGTAAGCAGATTTCGGTTGTCGAAAAATGGAGTTCGATTTATCTTAAATCGAATTCGACAACAAATTGTTTATCCTACGGAAAGGTATAATAATTTGAAATTATTGGTATAATGTTTGTTCAATAAAATACCTATATTTATAGGAATCATGCGGTAACACCAGTTGCTAATTACACTACAATTTTATGAAACTGGAAGTTTTCTTCAAGAATGATTGATTTCATTGGCATAGACAAAAGTACAGCTTGCAGAATTGTGAGGAAAGTAAGAAGGACGATAGCAATTCTCTATAATGAATTTATTAAAATACCTTCGACATTAAATTAAATGAGACAGATTTCGGAAGAATTCTATGGTTTAAATCGTTTCCCTACTTGTATAGGAGCCCTCAACTGTACCCGCATACGTATACTATCTCCAGGAGGCGATGAAGCGGAGCTGTATAGATATCGAAAGGGCTTTTTTCTTTTAATGTATGTACAGACAGTGTGTACCGCAAAATGTATGTTTCAGGATGTGGCGTGTCGATGGCCGGGATCCACACATGATGCCCTCATATTCAACAATTCATTGCTAAGAATGAAGTTAGAAAGAGGCAACTTTCATAATAACGTCATTGTGGGAACTAGTGGCTAGCCGTAAAAAAATATTTAATTACTCCTTTAGAAAATTGTCGAACTAGAACTGAAACTATTTTTAATGAGTCCCAGATAAGAACAAGAACTCCAGTAGAAAGAACATTTGGAATGTGAAAACGCAGATTCCAAATTTTATCCTTTGGAATTAGTTTTAAAAAGGAGGCTATAGTTATAGCATCTGCTGTAGTTCACAATATAGTTATCTTATTAAATGAACCTCCACAAAATCCAGAAGAAGAACGCGTAATCATTTATGTTAACGATATTCCGATTCTCCATGGGTAGAATTATCGGCTTAATATGAATAACATTAGAAGACAACAATTAATTAATAGACATTTTGCCCAACTTTGAAATTAACATTAAGCTTGTGTTAAATAAACGTTTTTGGATTAGAAAAAAGAAATACTTGTATTCGTTTGAGGTAGCAATTTAATAGAGAGATAGTGAATAAAGTAACAATTTAATAATATCTATACTTACTGTACTTGATGTAGTTAAGTCTACTTTCTTAAATCAATTTTTTTAACTTGATACCAAGTCAGAAAATGACATGTGTCCTAGTGCAAAAAAAAATCGACTTTAGATAAAAACGTCAAAGTACAATTTGTATTTGGACACTAAACAACTTGTAGTCGTTCTGAAAGTGCCATTCTGAGGTACTCCTAAACTACTTTAAAGCAAGGCATAGTCAAAATAACTGCAAGCCAGAGTTTCCGAAAACGAATTGTACACTTTACAAAATTCCCTAAAATAAACCAGCCGTAGGCTGCTGTGCAAATATAAAATAAACAAACTGCCAATGTTAATTTTGTTTTTAATTTTCTTAAGTCTTGTAACAATTTTAAGTTTTTCCAGCTCTAAAATTTCGTCTTTCAATTTATGTTCTTGTCTCAGGGTTTGTAGCAATGTTTCTTTTTTTCTTATTCTTTCCGGTGACGCTCGTTTCAAAATTTCAATTTCTACTTCTTGCCGCTCATTTAGCAACTTTATTTTCACATTATGCTCTCTTCCAAATAACATTTTTTGTCTCTTCTAAGGCATATTTAGCACTAGCCCATTGTGAAATTTTGCTTGTAGCGACTTGCTCATTGCATTTAGTTTTGGCTGAAATAAACTGTTCTTTTTGTATTGCCTATGGCGAAAAACCAGTGTATCATAAACTATTAGTTAAAATCCATATTTACCTTTTTTCAATTCTCTTGCTTTCGGAGTTTTCAGCATATCGGGTGTGTATGTGGTCTAATTTGAATTTAATATTGCTGCTCTCGAATCATCTAAAATATTATTATTATGAATTCAACATGTCAAAGAATGTAATTATATTTTATTTAAAGAAGACAATTTAATTTAGTACACATTTGCATGATTTTGTTGACTGTGTGCATAAACTCCTACTAGTTTGGGTGAGCCAAAATATTAGAGGTGTGTATATTGTATCATATCAGTTTTAAACCTATAATTTTTTTCTTCTGCAACTTTCAGTTTTGTTCTTTTCATTGAGTTCTCCTTTTTTTTTTTGAACTTGGGTCCTAAATCTTTCTCCATTTTGAAAATTAAACTCCTTCTCTATGTTAATCCAGCAACCTGCTTTCTGTCTATTTGCGTTAGTGTCGCTTTTATATTTTCTAAAATATGCTTGTATTTTTTTGCCAAGCATACAAGAGTACTTTCCTCAGAGTGGCTAAAATTGGGCGTCCGAGTGTTTAAGGTTGCCAGTTGCATTATATCGCGCCGCGCAGCATAAATAAACCCTAAAATGCTATCAGTCTATCAGATGCAAAGAATATACTTAATTCAGAGTATCTGCTTAATTATTTATAAAACTTGAATAATAAATAAACAAGGGACACCGGTAAATCCCAAGAATCGTAAACTCTAATTACGATTCTTGGGTAAATCCCGCAAATTTAACTATCACTAACCTAATTTTTCCTCTTCCTTTTTAAGTTTGTCTGTATGGCTCCAGGAAAAAATGCATTAAGAGCTTCAATGCTAAATTGTGCCACTAAACAGTTCCCATCAAACCTAGTTCAGGTGAACTGAGGTTTAATCAAAATTTTACAACATATAGTTGTAAATTGAGTGGAGGTTCCAAGAATTCAACAGTTCAACTGAACTTCAGCTTAAACTGATATTGTACAACTGGGCCTAAGTGTATTCTTCCGATAAGTTTCGACGATTTCAGATAACGTTTTTGAATTTAGTACGCATATTGTTTTTGACGACAGAATGGTTACGATACGTATTTACAGCTTTTGCTTTTATTTTCTTCTTTTATCAGCAATGAAGTATTAAGCAACAGTTTTTATGTTGAACCAATTCTAATATATTGTTGAACGCATTCCAACTCGAATATAATTTTGTTTGTCTTTTAATTAAATAATCCCTCCTATCGTTTCAATATTGTCGCGTAACAATTTCATAAGGATCTACTTAATAATTCCAACTTTCAAGCAGATTTTCTTGAAATTTAAATATTCAGTTTGCACCAGTTTCAGCCTTCAACCAAAATTGTTAGTCTCCAAATGGTACTATACCATTTATCATAAAAGCATTTTCTCATGCGCAAAAATGGTCGTATTTACCGGAAAATACTTCTAATTCTACTCCGTGCTGAAGTGGAAAAGACAATATACTTGAGAGTTTTGTGGTCCTTTCCTGGATATTTTCAGATATCCAAGCTTATATATTTTAACGACTATTGATCTTCGTAGCTTTTTTTTAGCAAGCAGTAAATAAATAAACAAAGGCCCTTAAATGACCTAGCAATTTGAGTGATTTGTAAAAGGGATCGTTCAATATTTAAGGTTAATCTATAATTAACTACAAATTAAGGCATGAAAGCGATATGGAGATAATATGACTCAACGGATATTATTTCCACAACACAGCACGTGAATGGAAGTATTGCCTCGACCAAAAAATGTTGTTATTATTTTCGCTAAAGTGGCTTAAAATATCGAAGTTTGAACGAAAAGAAGGTTTGTGTGGATTACTGCGATAAGTTTCGAACGATTTCAGATAAGGTTCTTCAATTTAGTACGCATATTGGTTTTGACGGAAGAATGGTTGGGATAAGCTTTCGCAGCTTTTGCTTTTATTTTCTTCTTTTATCAGTAATGCAGTATTAAGCAAGAGTTTTGGGCTCGAGCATTTCTAATGTATTGTTCAATGCCATTTTTTTGCATCCACACATGAACAAGAGTATTGATTTGATTGACGGCATTTTTGAATAAGAATGTCTGTAATGCGAAAACGCATTCCAACCCGAATATAATTTTGCTTGTCTTTTAACTAAATGATCCCTAAATAATAATATAAACGTAGCAAGATTATGGCATAACAATTTCATAAGGATCTCCGTCCTCAACAAATCATTAGTAGAATGAAAAGTGGCTTGATACTTGATCCTTCTTTCACTTCCCCTTTGAAGGAAAATGGATTGCGTAATTACCGTTAGGAGGCCGAGTCTAAAAGAGGTAATTAAGCCATTAATAATATTAAATAAAACTTGGTCTGGGTGCCTTAAAAAATAGAAGGTAAGCGCAAGCAGAAAATAATTATGCTGGAGAAAAATAAATTTAGACACACAATTATTACTAACAGACAAATCAAAATTATGCAAGGACCTGAGTCTCGGTCAAAAGTAATAGGCGATTTATCGATATATACAGCTAATATAGCATACACACATTAGGAAATATTACTCATCCTTTAATATCCTAACCACTCTAAATATTTCCATCGGGATAAATTTATATCCTAAATTATAGAGTTTGTTTTCAGTTCAAATATAATTGCTCTCTAACCTCTATGCTTTAACTGTTCAATATCTTTAGAGACTATACTGCTCACGATACAAGAATTCTTTCAGGCGTGAAACGACCGTAACGCATGAAAATCCTTATATATTTGTTCGATCCAAGACTTTAAAAGGATATGCAAAGCACCTTAATTTTAATACCATTTCAAAAGAATTTGCGCACTTCAAAAGGAATTGGCGATGGCTAATGGATAAAAGCTATCCGAAATTTTGGTAGGAATTATTTAGCATAGTTTTCTTGTTGCTGGTTATGTCGCTTGTTCAATGGCTAAGAGATTGTTAACAGTGTCTTTATTTAACCCTTATTTATTATGTATTTATTTACGTATAAAAAATATACATTTTAAGTGGTACATAGGTAGAATACATAGAGCTTAGTCCTTCTAATAAGACTTAACTAACCCCGAATTACTTTTAATTTTGAAAAGAGAAAAGTCTAAATTTAAATAGAACTTATTTACATGTTAAGCAATACGATTAGCAGGACAATATAGCACATGTAAAGAAGGACATTATTTCACGCATTGAAAGTAGAAATTATAATAGAGAATAATTTGATGCTTTCAGTGCCTCACAGAAAGCTGTTGTATTCAAAGAACACATGAAAGTCAGCTATTCTACTTGCAAGAGTGAACATGTTTAACTATGACATAGTCAGCTTATGAGACAAAATTATTTTGATTTTTGAGACTATATAACTTGCAAATCTTATGAATTTATTCTGAATCGCTTTTACTCTGCGAACATGAATTTGGTAATAAAAGAACACTCTAAAGTTGACCTAATACACGCTATATACAGTGTTTTTGACAGAATGTATATTCTATATACCAGCTTAATAAGCATAATGCATAATGTTCATAGTATTTAATTTGCATAGTTTTTTACAAGATATCCAGCCCTTAGTGGTTTGTTATTAATACTGTATAGAGGAGGATGCAAGTAATATAGTGACCTACTGAATTGAACTACACACCACTTATGAGTATTTAATGAGATATAATTTTTCAAGTATCAGGAGAAACTGTATTTATGTCATTTTGTAAGATGGACAAGTTAGTCCTGTGTGCTTGTAGTACTGGCAAATCATTTTATATCGTCGCCGAACAGTAGATAATTGGATGATAGCTTGTAATCTAGATCATTTATGAAAAGAAAGAGCACCAAGTGAGAGCCTTGGTGTACCCCAAATGTTGTGGAAAATGACACTCACAGCTCTCTGTTATTTAGAAAGAGGTCAGCGAAGAAAGCAATCTATTAGTGATGCCATAACCTGACAACATTGACAATAAGATGGAGTGGCTTAACGTATCGGTATAGATTGCATGTATTTTAGCACCATTATCAAAAGATTTAGTGGCACACACACTAAAGGGAGATCCTATGACACTCGACGAGCGGTGTGTGTGCGAAGATGTTGATTGACACGGTTCTTGAATAGGTGTAGGTTGTAATTAGGGGGAAACAGATGTCCTGGGAGTGAGTTCCACAGTGATGCAGTGCGCCAGACGAAGGAGTCCTTGTAAAGCGACATTGTGTTTCGAGTTGTACAATGAACAAGTGCGCTCTTGCCGTCTGTCGCGGCTGTCTGACAGGAGTTGCTGAGGACGGGATGATGAGGACCAAATCCTGGGAACATATGGAGTGAAAATATCTGTAAAGCAGAAATATCTCGGCCACATGTCGGCGGTGTTCCAGAGTATCTAGATTCCGGATCAACTTCGGGTCGCCGACGAGACGCACAACTCTCTTCTGAAAGGAATCCAGTAGCTTTAGGGTGTGCTTAGGTACGGCACCGCAGATGTGTGAGCAATATTCTAGACACGGTCTTATTTGTGCTATATAGAGCAAGAACAGCTGCTGCGATGTATACAGTTTTTTGTTGCGAAACAGCGCACCAAGCTTCTGTGAGGCTGATTTTGCGATATTAGCAACGTGGTCATGCCAGGATATATTGCTGTTCATCGAGACACCCAGTAGCCCAATTGACGAGGATGAAGGAATGGTCGATCGTGCCATAATGATGTCAGGGCCCGCCGTATTAGCTTTTCAGGGTCGAACTTTCTCCATTGTAATCTGCTCCTGTCTGCGGTGATAAGTCTCAGTCGCTAGTAAAGGCGTTCCTGATCTAAATTGGGCGATAAGGGTACTATCATCGGCAAAGCTGTAAGCAGGATTATTAGTTTCGGTCAGCAGGTCATTAATATAGATTAGGAACAGGGTTGGTGAAAGTATTGAGTGCCTCAGCACTCACGCGTTAATGGTGAATGTATATAAGATGTGCCCATCAACTGCAACGTGCAGAGATAGTTTTTTAAGGAAACTGGCAAGCCAGAGAGTCGCTGGCAGTCCCCAGAGTGGCAGTTTGTTGAGCAATCCGTTATGCGAAACTCTATCAAATTCCTTCGAAATATCCAACGCAATCGCTCAAAATTGTCCGTAGTTCTCAATTGCCCTACTCCATATATGAGTGACATAAGCCAATATATCTCCTGTCGATCTCTGTTTGCGGAAGCCGTATTGGTTATCGCTAATTATTCTGTTGGTCTCAAAGTACTCGAGTAGTTGCTGATTGACTACACGTTCCATGACTTTGGAGATTATTGGAAGCAAGACAATTGGGCGATAATTTGAGTTAACGTATTGGAAAAGGTTGGTGTTAGTTTGGGTTAGTCTAAGATAAAGCCATGTTGTTGATTTACAACTATGTTTTTGAAACAGTTTTCAGATAATGTGGTCAAATAGCTTTGGAATTGCTAAAAGAATACGAATAGGTCGATAGTTTCTGACCTCACTTTTACTGCCAGATTTGTCCATCCGAGTTATATCTGAGAGCTTTCATGATTTCGAGAATCCTCCCGAGCCCAGAGAGTCTTTGAATTCATAGTACGAACGCAGATAAAAAGAGTGGGGTCAGTTTTTCAATACAGCGCCAGCGTTGGGAATCAATCCCGTCCGGTCCAGCACCTTTACGAATATCAAGTTCTGAATTTCTATATGGGGAGATAACAAAGTTTGAAGTAGAACAATTCTTGGCAAAATCCAAGTTTGGTTACCTAATGGTTGAATTTTTAGGATTAAAGCCCGATGTGAAATATTTTGTGTTTAGACCTGAATCGGCCGTTGCAAGCCATGTTGCATTTACTTAGGAACTGAGCCTCGGTTTTACTTGAACTGGACATATTTCCAAAAAAAAAATTGGGTTTTCCATTATGGCGTTGACCTACTTTTTGTGGCATTCTCTGGTTAACAGTTTGCTCTACCGATGCCGTATTAAACAATGATATTCATTTTCGTATCTAACGCCACCGATCAGCCTGTGTCTCATAATGAGCCATCTTTTCTGGATTTTTTTTTTATTTAAGTTGTGGTGGAAACCACGTAGAGAATTTGGATAAGAAGTGGCTTTGTTTTTGAGGTAAAAACAGCTTTGAACTACACAATTATTTACTATTATATCAAGATTATCATTAAGGACTGATAGCCAATCAAGAGAAATAAGATAAAATCAGCACTGGTAAAATCATAACAAGCAAGCAAGCTCTAAATAAACATGATCAGGCCCTATCACTATACGCAATTATGAATGATAAGGATCACGGTAACCAGACCATTGGTCATTTTTAATGAGTGAATCTCAAAGTGTGCAACGCAAAAGTCAAGAATCTCTGACTGATCATTTATGACTCCATTGAACTGTAAAGGACCCAAAAGTGAGATACTATAACACAACAGAATTGCTTTAATTGATCTTATGTTGCCTAGAATCTAGGCTAAGAGAAATTAACAAAGAAATATCCAAAGCAATTCGAATGGATGTAAGACTACACAACACTAAATAAATAACGAAGGTAATAGAGAAGAACAAGGAAATGAAAGTACTGAGGAAAAATATGCCCGATGGCAAGAAACAAACATGCAAGATTGTCCACAACAGAACTGAGCAAACCACGACCGATAAACAAAAAATTTTGAAAATTGTAAGAAAATTTTATGTGAACCTTACAAGAAAACAACAGTAACAGAGGGCAACAGCAATATTCCCAAAGTACAAAACCAGGGATCAAATGATATCCTAGATATCACCACAGACGAAATTAATAGCAGCTTGAAGGAAATGAAGAACAATAAATCGCCAGGAGGCGACGAAACTAGCATTGAAAATATCAAAATGGGAGGAACAGCGCTACTAAACTTACTGTGCAAACTATATAATGCTCGCCTGAGGAATACTACAACATGTGAACCGTGGAACAAGCGTATTAAATATTGCTCCACGAGAAGGGAGACATAGCTCAAATACAAAGCTATAGGCCAATCAGTTTATTTTCGCAGATTTATAGGCTGTTTATGGGGATCATCCACAAAAGACTGATAACGAAGTTCTATCTTTATCAACCAAATGAACAGGCAGGATTCCGTAAGGGATGATCAGCTCCACACAATAAAAATCCTTATTGAAAATGTGTAGAGTGCAATAAGGCTTTGGTACTCGTCTTCTTAGACTACGAAAAAGCTTTAGATACAGTAGACCACCATAGCATGTTCAAAGTCCTCGCTGATTGCAGAATCGACTATCGTTACACCAACCTTATTAAGCATATCTATAAGAAAGCAAATGCTGTCATTAGACTCTATGAAGACACTTCCGACTTAAAAATGGAGCGAGGTGTGGTGATGTCATCTCTTCCAAACTATTCACCAACCTGCTGGAGTTCATGTTCAAGCGTACTAAAATCGATAACTATGGTGTTAACATCAATGGCGAGAAGCTTAGTCATCTTCGCTTCGTCGATGATCTGGTATTAATTACAGACAAATTCTAAGAAGCAATAGAGATGCTAAAGGAACTGGCACTAGCATCCAAAGAAGTAAGGCTAAATATTAACATTAACAAGACAAAGTTAATCTAGTCATCAGGGAAAACCTAACAGTAAGTGACATGAATATTGAGCAAGTATGGTCGTATAATTACCTGGGTCACGAAATTCGATTGGGGAGAGACAATCAGACTTCTGAAATCGGTAGAAGAATAGGTTTCACCTGGGCAGCATTTGGAAGACTGAGCTACATCTTAGGATCAAATATCCCCATGTGCCAAAAGATAAGGGTCTATAATCAGTGTTTTGCCTGTGTTAACATATGGAGCCGAAACACTGATATTGAGGAAAACGGCAAATAAAATAAGAGTGGCGCAGAGAAGCATGGAAAGAGCAATATTGGGTATTTCTTTGAGATATAGGATTCCGAATGTTGAGATGAGAAGAAGAAGAAGTGGAGTCACAGATGCCATCGCAAGAATATCAAATCTCAAAGGGAATTGGGCATGTCACCTGGCTAGAAAGAACGATGGCAGATGGACAAGAAAAATAACTGAATGGGGACCCAGAAATAATGCGCTTCGAAGCAGAGACAGACCACCCACCAGATGGTCAGACGATCTGAAGCGCATCCACACAAACTGGATAAATGCAGCGCGAGACAGAAAGAGTGTCCAGTAGTGGACGACCATATAGCTAATTGATGATAATATAATAATGATGATGATGATGATGATGATGTCTGGAATCAGACCAGTATGATCATCACTTGAAGACCACATCATGTCAGAAAGGTCATGATCACCTATCACTACAACATTTTGGAAGACATCACAAGCTTTTGCAAGTAAATTAATGTGCGAGTCCTTTACTGCTGAGTCCATTAACGGAGAGTTATATGTGCATCTAATGAGATGAGATCCAAACCTCTTCCAGAGTGCTATCGCCGGTAGTTAGTCTACTAGACTTTATGTTGTCATTTGCTGCCTAATGAACACCACCATGGATATACTTTAAGTTATCGTTAGGGCTATTATTAGTTCGGTAAACGGTATAGCTGTCGTGGCATATTTCTGATGGGATAATCTTCAGTCATACACGAAACAAAGAAACCCGTTGAGCTTGGTTTACATATTGATAGAAAATAGAGAATTGGTCCAGTGCCGTTGAGGATCCTCTATTATTGGCCGGAAGTTTGAGGTAACGTTCCCTGAGAACGATGAGGCATAAACTCCTTAACGGCCTTAATGCCAAGATGAGAATTGAAACATTGTAGTTGCCATTTACTAAAGCTTTGAAAATCAGTTTGATATATTTTTAATATTTTGGCAACAAGGGAAGATTTAAGTAGGTATATAATAAGACTTTTTCCTTCTTTTCAATTTTATGTAGCTTGGGCTATGCTCTATTTATTAGGCTATTGTTTAGTTTTCAAATTGTAAACAATCCGTCTTATGTATATAAATCGCGAAATTTGACAATATTATTGAAGACTCCATTTTCAGTAAATAGACGGGACTAGGTCAAACTAGTAAACAAAATTTATCGGTAATAATCGGTAAACAAAATTTATTATGAGGGTAAACATAAAATGTAATTTTGCGTAACCTCGGGAACATAGGGATATTAGTCTCATTCGTCGACCAATATTTATAAGATTGAAATTGATTTTTACGTTCCAATACAATTTTTGCAGCAAATTGGATTTTGTTGGGTTTAGGGAACGACGAAATAAAAGTCTAGATTTTGTTAAAAAGCCGACGTTTCGCCAAATATATTAGCTTCTTCAGGGCGCTAAAATATAAAACTGGGGTCAATACAAGCCTACTTAAGGATTATACAAAGAAATATATATTTTCTCTTTAAAATTGCCAAACTTTAGACTTAAAATGGACACAGAATAAAATTACTTGGTGAGACGAATTTAAAATTTACATATTAGGTACCAAAATGAAAATATACACAAAAGTTAAAAATATATAATTATAAACCATAGTGGGTAGGTACTTACTTTTAAAATTCTAGACCTATGTCCATAATAGATATAATTGTAAACGGAAATACATTTAGGTAAACGGGACAATACATGGATATTATTAAAATTTGTTAGAATTCAGCGACATATACAACACACATATCTTTGGTTAATATTGTTTATAAATCGAGTGTTACCAGGAAGTGCAGTGTTGATTGTAAATATTAAAAGCTTTATCGCATTTTTAAACTGTTTGTATTGGTTTTTTATTACAATAGTGGAATTAATACGATAATCTTAGATAGTTCGGGAGTTTTAGCATTGCCATATTAACATATTCTATCTAAGATATTAAAATATGCTGCATTTAAATTTTCAATGTCCGTTCTTTTATTGACCGATTTGTTTTTTTTTATTTGTATCATTTCCGAAAAAATTCTTTTTTTATAATTTGTTTGTTTGTCTAGAATTTTTATTTCTTCAAAATTTAAAGTGTTTCCTGTGTCTTGTCTGTGTTGAACCAAAGCCGTTGGATTAGTTTTTATTAAAAAGTTTTTTT
>MU182024.1:47019-62769 GCA_016904865.1 Pissodes strobi | reverse complement strand
GTTACCACTACAACTTGGAGAAAGAATACATCGATAAGGGTGCATCTCTCGGATGGCTGCTGAGCGGAACACTTTATCCTGAAACAGAAGGATTTAGGGTAGCTATACAAGACCAGGTTGTAAGCACCAGAAACTACCAAAAATACATCCTGAAAGAACAGGTTATGATGGATAAATGTAGAAAGTGCAACAGTCAATCGGAGACCATTGAACATATCCTGTCTGGATGCGAAAACCTAGCAGGCACAAAATATTTGGAAAGACACGACAAAGTGACTCCGATAATATACCTCGAACTCAAGCTACACAAAATAATGTCAGATAGCAGTGAACCTTACTATCGCTATAAACCACCGCCAGTGGTAGAAACCGAACGGGTTAAAATCTATTGGGATAAAGGTATTATAACTGATAGGACAGTTGAACACAATAGACCTGACATAACCATTCTATACAAGAAATACAAGAAAGCGCTACTGATAGATGTCGCGATTCCCAATAACCACAATACAGAGTTAAAGTACACTGAGAAAATAACAAAGTACACCAACCTGAGACGCGAAATCCAAGAAATGTGGGAGCTTCAAACTGCTAAGGTGGTGCCGATCATCATCTCCTCCATGGGACTAATACCGAAGACTTTAAAGAACGGTATAAGGGACATAGGAATACCCTGGAAGACCTACCGAACTATGCAGAAGTCGGTTATTTTAGACGCTACAAACATAGTCCCGTCTTTTCTAGAGCAATAGGATCGTATTCTATATCTTGCTAATAATAGCCGATCTAGACTTTAAGACCAGAGAAATCTGAGGGAAAAAATAAAAATAATAATAATAACTTCAGCCAGCGCTCACTCAGGCGGGATTACCCAGACGACGCATGAAATGGACACCGTCCATGAATGAATCAATAATGCATATCTATTTTAGGGTAACACAGTAAGGACGAGAGACCATCGGCTATCGACAAGGACTGCATACTGAATTCTGCAGAGATTATCCAGAGCTGCATGTAACAGAGCAGAGAGTGGCAGATCAATATCGTGTTATCATCAGAAACAATCTCATCCCAGCTGCGAGACTTAACACCATCAAACAAGAAGTAGAACGCGAACTGCTAAACCTGCACAATAACAACGAAGATAATGAGGATCATGATGATGATGAGAATGAGAATCACGATAATAAGGAGAATGGTGACCAGGAGATGGTGGACATGTGGGTGGGACGCCTGAAGTAGCAGAGCAAGAGCTGAACGGTGGGGCACATGATCTAAATAGAGATAATGTGGACAACGAAGCATTATTCGAAACACTTCTCTCAGAGATGAGAAAGCTAATTGTGGAGTACAATGGCACCGACCCATTAAGTAGACCACCATTACCTAGGGTGTATCCCTCAAAGAAACTAGGAATCGCCCTTACTATTATGAACAACCGAATTCTGCCAAACTATATCAACCAGGCGAACACGTTGGACGACTTCCATATGTTAATCTACTGCGCTGGAAGGGCCATTGCCCGAATCCTGGGAACCAAAGTACGAACAAAGGGAACGGCGCGCGGCGCAAACAGTGGACGAGCCACAAACACCTCATTGGGAAAGAACATTGAATGCTAGGATTGATAACATACGAAGAGATATAGGAAGGCTAGAAGAATACATCAATGGAGTAAGGTCCCATAGCTGGAAGCTTGCGTTCGTTCACTCATGACTGGATCGAATCCACGCTTGTGATGATCCAGAAAACCAAACACACCAGCAATGTCTTGACAGTCTAAAACAAAAATTATCTGTATTTTCAGGGCATTTAAAGAAGTACAAATGGAGTAATAAAAGTAAACGAGATAATGTCTTATTCTAACGATCAGAAAAAACATTCTACAGCACAAATTCCCCAGTAGTGATAATGTTGAACAATTTTGGAGGGAACAGTTGGGAACACCGGCCCAGTGCAATGTTGAAGCAGGCTGGATTGCGGGGGAGCGCCGAACCTCCCAGGAATACGACCAAATGCCTGACGAGCCGTTTACGACAGCAGAAGTTACAAACATCATCAGAGATACCTATAACTGGAAGGCGCCTGGCCAATACCTCCTACAACAAGGCCAGACGGCTTACGCGTGACGTCATCAAAAGTGGTCTTAACTTATTTACAGGCGTATATTGAAATGTGCAATTTCTTTTAAAATTTCACAGTTAAGTAGACATTTTAGATGCAAAAATCTCGAAAAAATATAACAAAAACTTGTGTTTTGTAAATTTATCTTTTTTATATATGTAGTTTTAAACGTAATTGGCCTAATACAATACCTCCTACAAGCTGATATTACTTTAAGCACGACTATCATGACTGATAATGTGTATTACTCAATTTTTTTTTTTAAATCAAATATGAAATTGCTGTTTACTTACCTTTTTCTGCATACCTACATAAATAATATTTAAGAGCTTCCGGCTAAAACAAGGCTGCAAGTCATGAACAGCCTTTAGACGTGCCTCATTCGATTTTTGTTAAAGGAAAACGAAATTTCAAAGCAAAAACCTTTGAATATCCAGTTTATCAAAATAGAATCTACCTATTTTGATAAACTGAAACTAGATACCACGGTAAAATATCACTATAGGTATAAAAGTGTCATAATAGGTAATAGCTTGGGTAATAGTAATGTCAAATTTGATAGTGCGTTTTCTCCTCGGTTTTCTCCATCCAAAGAACCTTGCAATCTTCAAATATTTATGATAAAACATGAAAGATTTATACAGGTTTCAAATTATTACTTTTTTATGTTAGATTTGGTATATTACTCGGTATATTATTGGGGTCTAATATTTATTTATTAAAAGTCTCCAGTTTCCTTTTTTCCTTTCACCCAAAATATTATGATTATGTTTAGAACAATAATTATTATTAAGAAAGAAGTGTATTTGAAATGCTGCAAAGAAAAATTTTTGAAACGTCAATTTTTAGGTGATTTTTACAGTTTTCAAAATTAGTCAAAAGGCTGTTTTGATTTAGATAGTTTAACAACAGCTCACAAAGAAAAGAGCTTTTATTGTAAATATCTAAAAATGTGTCTTCGAACTCATTAATCAGTTTTTTAAATATAATATAGGCTGTAGAAACTACGTTCACGAGGATATAAAAGAGCCCCACGACTTAAGGAATTAATGAAATTGTAAGAATCTTCTACAACACAAGGTTCATTTAAGGTTAAATTGTCTTTACAAAATTCACAACTTATTTTTTTTAAAACAATATGACAGCAATATCTACTTAAATAAGTGATTAACTGGCATTTCAGATCCTCTGCTGTGTCTTGTGAATGTGACAAATTATTAAGAACACCCGAGAGAAAACCTTTCAGAGCCTCTATAATAAAATGATTAAATATTTTGAGAGCTAATTTAACATTTTGCTTTTTTATAAATGATGGAAAAAGGGCCTTTAAACTACGGGAATATCCATGTTTTAATATTTTGTCTCGTTTTAGTTCATGAAGTTTTTTGACCACTGAGGGCATATAGCAAACATTGCATTACAGCCTTTATGAGGCATAATTACACTAAATATTACTTACTCCAAAATTAGCTAACAGGAACAAATTTTATAAACTTGCTGACCACATTGAAAAAGCACAAAATAAACTCTTATTACACGAACGCAACAGGTCAACTCCAAACATTTTGGAAAGCTAAAAACGAGGCTAAAAACATGAACTTTAGATCTTTTCGGCGAGTTTCCACCGCACATCATTGTTCACATAAATTTACACACACGAAAGTGTAAAGAAATTAACAGAAAAACAATCAAATTCGTCAAATCGAACAGAACAATAATTAACAAGCCGGTCGAAAGTACGCCATCTGACAGAAGGCACTGAGGCAGTGTTGCCAGATTTAGAGTTAGTTTCATACATTATTTGGGATGTAAACTATTAACGTATATTTAGTTGGACTTCAATTTTTACAGCATTTGTTGAATGACATTTGAAATTATGTTTTTAAATGGACCTAATATTTATACAAAATAATTAGGTTATTGGTTAGCAACGTTTATTTTCTTAAAGGTTTTGATTCCGTTATCGCTTCACTTTTCAGTTTTTATATATTTACTTTTTGGGTTTTCAATATTTGTTTATATTTAATATAACTATACTATAATATACCAAAGCAAACTTTTACATTAAGTATCTAATATATTGTTAATTGTAATCTTGGAATCCAAGACGAATATTTAACGTTTCTTTGAAAAATAATTTGTGGCAAATAGCAAGTAGCTCAAATTGTGATAAAGCGCCCAATCTGGCAGCACCGGATACATGACGTCGAGATGGGAATTGACATTCCAGTCGCCCAGCGTGGCAATCAACGTTAAATACGGAAGTAGGCGCGATAAAATAAACAATACTTTTACTGGGCACCTCTTGGCTCCTCTTAATGCTTTTCTTATGGCAAAAAAGTATGGACCACTTTTCATGACGTCACTGCTAATTTCAATATCAGCTAGTTGGCCTAGTTGAAGGAGGTATTGGCCTGGCCCAGATGGAATACAGAACTAATGGCTCAAGAAACTCGAATGTACCCAAGAAAAATTAACAAATTTAATTAATGACGTAATCGCCCATCCTGAAAATATGCCACGCCTTCTATTTCAGGGTCTCACACACATTCTATCAAAGGACCTGGAAAACACGGAGGTCTCCCAATAATGTACAAAGTGATAACAACCTGCTTAGCGCCTCGGCTATATGCTCACTGTGAGCGAAACAAGATCATTGCTGACCAACAGAAAGGATGCGCTAAAGGTTCAATGGGGTGCAAAGAGCAACTCATAATCGACTCTGTCATCTGTAACCAGGCATTTTCTAAACGTAGGAATCTGTGCATGGCTTACATAGATTATAAAAAGGCTTACGCCTCTGTGCCTCATGAGTGGCTACTAAAGATTCTTCAAATATATAAAACTGATGCTAACATTGTTAACTTTTTAAGGCATACCATGACATCTTGGCAAACGAAAATATGTCTTAATGAAGCCGGGATTACTACCGAAAACATAGCAATAAAAAAAGGTATATTTCAAGAAGACGCTCTCAGCCCGCTATAGTTCTGTATTGCGATGAACTCTCTATGAAACCA
Source organism: Pissodes strobi (assembly GCA_016904865.1). Lineage (NCBI taxonomy): Eukaryota > Metazoa > Arthropoda > Insecta > Coleoptera > Curculionidae > Pissodes > Pissodes strobi. The sequence goes on along the minus strand of MU182024.1, from coordinate 57,625 downwards.
GCTGAATTCTACTTCCTATGGATATAATATCAAAAACAACAACGAGGCAGGAGAGAAAGTCAATTATTTGCCCTATACGGATGACCTAAACTTATGGGAGCTACCAAAGATCAGCTAGAGCAAATGTTAAAGATTGTAGAACAATTCTCCATGGATATAGGAATGCAGTTTGGACTGGAAAAGGGCCGTACAGTGAACATCGTACGAGGTAAAGTATGTCCAGATCACTTTGAACTTAGAGACGACCAGAACATCGAGGCAATGAAGGGAGATGAATTTTACAAGTACCTCAGAATGAAAGACACAATACGCATAGCACATTACGCAATGAAAGCTGAATTAACAGAATAATTTACTAGAAGGATAAAATGTTTGGCATAAACTCAACTTAACAGCAAAAATCTCTGCAAGGCTATCAATACTTATGCCGTCTCAGTTCTTGGGTACTCGTTTGGATTAGTAGCATGGACCCGCACTGACATTGAAAATCTCCAGCGGAAAATAAGAACCTTATTTAAAAGAGCACACAAACACCATCCAAGGAGCGCAGTGGAGCGAACAACCTTACCAAGACATCTAGGTGGAAGAGGTCTAGCGGATCTACGTAAACAATTGGATCGGCAAATAAATAATTTGCGCAATTATTTTCACCGGAAAGCGAATTCCTCAGAAGTTCAGTTCAGTTTGTAACGCAGATTACTCTACACCACTGCTTTTAAAAGAACACCAGGTTCAAGACCGCCATCATACCGACCTTGAGAAAATTCGAGTGTGGAAGGAAAAGCCCTTAAATGGGAGGCATGCGAATGAGGCTACCCAGGATCACGTCGACAATACAGCCTCGAACTATTGGTTAGTTTCAGGACAAATATTCCTCGAAACCGAGGTCTTTCTGCTGGCTATTCAAGATCAAGTGATTCCCATCCCCCCCCCCCCCCCCCGTGGCGGATGATCGATGCGAATTAGATCGTTAACAAATATACTGAATAGAAGGGGCCCAAGGTTGGAACCCTGAGGTACTCCCGAGGTTTGGATAAATGTGTCAGATCTATCATTATTTAAAAGAAAACATGTAATAACATATGGGAGATTTTTGTGTCGTATACCTAATACACTGTGCAGGCCTGTAGGCTATAATCTGTTTCTCTTTTGTGCGGATGAAGTTTCACTTCTGATGTGTAGCCCACAAGAACACCATTTTTTTACTTGATTTTCCTTATATTAGGTTTTTGTGAAGGTTGAATAAATTTGGATTAAATAAACAGTACGAGTTCATAAATTCAAGCATAGAAAGGTCCATGTCAATGTATACCCATTTCCAATATTCCTGCTTACATGAAGCGCAATGGGTCCAAATCGAGGTTCATAATTTAAAATTGTATGACTCACCTTTGATTGTTCAATTCTCTTTGATGATAGGTTTTTATGGATAAAGTTGGAACATATAAACAATACTAGTTCTTTAATTTAGGCATACGAAAGTTCATTCCAATATTTAAGAATAAAGTTGGAGCATATAAACAATACTAGTTATTTAATTTAGGCATACGAAAGTTCATTCCAATGTGAAGCCACTGCCAATATTTCTACTAGCCTAACAAAAATTGTAATGTGTCCCAACGGGTTTTCATAACTTGAAATTTAAGGGTTTAATGTATAGTATGTTCTACCATTCGTGTCAACAAATTTGCATAAAATAAAGTATGCTCTACTATTTATATCAGCGAATTTGTATAAATTAAAAATATTATTTCACTTATAAACACCTATACAGCATAGCCTGCTATGATTCTTCCACATATTAAAGAATACGTTTCTTATCAGCATTAATAAAGAAAAACGTGAAATACGCATATTTTACGCTTGGAAAACTCGATTCTTAACAGAACGTTTGGTTTACGCTACATACCTGTCCTTCGATTTCCCTTTTGTCACTTCCCTATTACCATTTTTTGTGCCTCTAAAAGAAGTACCAACAAAATGAGTTTTGAGACCAATAAAAATCATGTACTTAATATAGTGTATACGAAAAAAAAGCGAATAGATGCTGAATTATATGGATTTTTCATCAAACACTAGACGTAAATGGATTATAAAATCCATACATTATTAAATTATAAATTTAGAACTACCTATTTATATTGCCTGGCCCAACGTGATTTCAATCATTTGTTGCTTTTCCCGACATAATGCAATGCTTAGGTATTGTGTTTCTTTAAAGTATAGAACCAAATTTTAGAATTTAATTATGGATCAACTGCAATGTGATTTTTACCTAATTTTATTTGGTATGACATCGACATATTCGTACAAATGGTGTACTATTCTTTTATAGGTTGAGCAGTAATTCGAGGCTTCAACAGAAAGCATTTTTACATGTATTGCTTCTTGCATTAAGCTCTGAGCAGTAATGCATGATGGCGCAATAAAAAAATAGCCTGATCGCAAAAAAGAAAAATTTTAAATTTTTCTTATAACTTGTATTCATTAAATTAACACATGTAATTAACTGACAGTTATTAGTTTTACTAATTTCGAAATTTTCCGATTATACAACTTAAGAGACCTAAATAATAACTTTAAATCTTGATAGTAGTTACTAAGTGTTCTAGGGAATGCTCTTTGATTGCAAATATTTACCTCCAAAAATGTACTCTATAATTACATATAAAAGATAATGATTTATGTTTTCATATCATTAGTCGCTCAAGGATAAATATATTTTCTATGATATGCTCTCAAATATTATTTATTTGCATTTCTATGTGCCACTTCAAATTGAATGGCTTGTGCTTTTACTAGACATCGTAGAATTTGAATATAATAGAAAGCTTTATATGCTAATTCAATAGGATCCTGAGTGCAACGGATATTAAGTCCCTACTCTCGTTTCGTGTAAGCAGCATTTTCTAGTGTCCTCCCCACATACAGTGTGTTCCAAATTGGTGGTGCATATATTGGGATCTCGAAAACTATAAGATAGAAGACCGGTTCTGGCTGGTTAGGTTTTTGAGTTCATTTAAAAAATTTAAATGTATCATTTAAAAAAAAACCTCTTGTAACTATTTATAAAATAGAAATTTAGAAGTATTTTTTTTTTGTTTTTCATAACTTATTCAATTTTGCAATAGGATTCTGAGTGCAACGGATATTAAGTATCTACTCTCGTTTTATGTAGGCAGCATTTTCTAGTATCATCTACATTTACAGTGTGTTCCAAATTTGTAGTGCATATGTTGGAAACTCAAAAACTCCAAGAGATAGAAGATATTAAATGTTGCATTTAAAAAAACCTCTTGTAATTATTTACAAGAATTTTTAAATTCCATAAAATCATTTTTAGACCAGCTTTTTAGGCATGTCTAGTCATGTTTCACTTATTTTCGATTTTCTGGTTCCCTCGCCCACTTGTTTTTAACCTTATGGCCGTCATGTTAGATTGGTGTCTTAGAATAGTTTTTGGGGTTTCAACGATGCAACGCATGTAGCAAAAACACATTTTTGCCCAGCACAATTTCCTTTATTAATGAATACCGAAATAAATACGAAAATTATGGAGCTTATATCTAGAAATAATACTAATAAAATATTTTAATTAATTACATAATAAATTAAAAATGCAGTTAACAATAAAATGTAACATGATAATTGACAAAAGAAAATAAACTTTAATACTAAGATATTATTTTAATTTTTAAGCACTAAAGTAATTTCTTTCAAATTAATTAATTGTGTTCTTAATTTATTATGTTATTGATTATAACATGATTTTAGGTGTATTATTACATGTAATTCTTCCCTTTCGGATTTCGCGAAAATTAATGCAAAAATTCATGAATTGCTGGAAATAAACAACAAAATTTTAAAAAATGTTTAATTTCAATTACCAGTGTTTGCATCAATAAAAAAAACTAATAATAACTGGCAATCCGGAAAAAAAATTAAAATTTAATGATAATTTCTTATTTTCCTTCTTGAGCATTAAAACTTCATTTCTTTGGAATTAATTATAATATGATATTAGGTTTATTTTTAAATTTATTCATGATTCTAGTATTATTATCTCGGTTTTTGCGTTATTTATTTGTAAAAATTTTTAAAGGCTGTAAAGTCATCAACTTTTAAAGCAGAATAGGTTTGTCTAGTCATATTTCACTTATAAAGTTTGGGTTTTCTTGTTTCTTGTTTATTTTCCTTATGGCTGTCATATTGAATAATACCTTCCTTAAACCTTCCTATGACTTTTCGGCAAACCTGGCAATATTTTACGCACAAAAAATATTATTTATTTCGCAAAATAATGTCATTTTTTCCACACAAATTTTCTTTGATAATAAACACAGAGATAAATACGAACACCATGAAACTGATATTTAAAAAAAAACAAAATATTTTAATTAATAACGTAAAAAATTAAATATTCAGTTAGCAACGATACAAAAAAACTAATAATAACTAACAATTAAAAAAAAATCAAGTTTTAAGGCTAAGATTTTATTTTCATTTTAAAGCTTAAAGCTTCATTTTCTTGAAATTAATTAATTGTATCCTCAATTTCTTATGTTATTAATTATTACCATACGATATTAGGTTTATTATTTAATGTAAGTGACTGATGGCGTATAAGCCTAATGATTGTATAGTATTATATTCTCGGTATTTATTATAAGAGAAAATTTGACTAAGCAAAAACGAGACTCATTTGTTAAATAAAAATTTTTTGTTTATTTAACTTAATTTATATTTATTAAGTTTATTCGAAAGTAATATTTTTTGTTTTTTATAGGCTTCATTTAATTTATTTTCCTGTGTGTGTGCTCTTTTTAAGGCAGTTAAACTCCAATACAACGGCTATAGGGAAAAACATGTTTATGATGGTTCTAGGAAACTGAAACGTTGTCACCTAAATCTAATTATGAGATCGCATTTTATAACTTTACACGTTCACCGTGTCACGCATTTTTGTAACTTTCGTAATGGGTTCACAAGCTTACTCGGCAGAGGCAGCGAGCTTAAAGAAGTTTTACTACAAAAAGTTGGAATCATTGATTTGTATAGGAGTGGATAAGCAATAGCCGCCTGTCGCACTACTCAAAAGTGGCAACCTATGGGCGAAAAAACAGGTTTCTGCGCATGACAAAATCGAGGCAAAATGGAAAAACGTAAACAAAGAAGATACCGTTTTGTCATGCGCACTAAAACACTTGCCGTCTCAGCAGGCGTCGGTCAGGATCGAACTTGGCTTTTGTCTTTGACGTGTTTTCGTTTTGACCGCGCGGCGTTTTGAGTTAATAATTCGAGTTTTTACTTTTTTTTTACTTTCTTTGGACCTAGTGTCTGTAGTTGCTTAATTAGTTTTAGTTTAGTGGTTCACGTTTGTGGTTTGTGCGTACCCTATTTTGATTTTCGTTTAAATTGAACAATACGCACATAAACAATGGGCGATGCTACCAAAATAGAATCCCGAAAGTGTATGGCTGTGTTTTGTAGTAGTAGAGGCAAAATACCCGGGATTTCCTATTTCAAGTAAGTCTAATTAATATAAGTATTACCCATTTATACCTTATTGTTTGTTTCACTATGCTAACTGGGGCCCATTTCACAATCGACAAGACTCCTCTACCGAATATTTGGTCAAATAATCACTTGCGAAGTCCGGGCCTGCCTATTTACCTTCACGGTGCAACAGCTAGCTCCTACTAATTATCTAATGCGCAAGTCCAAATTGAAATCTCTTTGTTTACATTTCGCGGTCGTAAATTTGCCATGTTTGGTCTATTTATTGCTTATCCACTCCTATACAAATCAATGGTTGGAATTGGAATTCGTAAAAATAGAGTTACCATAAACTTTCTCCATTAACCCTTAACTGGTGACACTAGTTTCTAAAATATTAATGGTGACACGGAGTCTCGCAGAGGCCGCAATACAATTTTTTTTTTAAGCAAAACTCAAATTTTTTGGGATTTATATTGGCACACTTTTCATCTACGGCGTCGACTCCGTCATTCGTGACGTTATAGAAGGAGTTTATTTCTTACAGCCCATTTTCCGGGTCGCTAGATTTGGTATGATGCATGGTTGGGAGAAACAGTACTACCTTATTTTGCTTGTTGTGGTCATGTTTTTGGTAAATCTATACAAAAAATCACCAACCTCTCGATTTCTACGGGGAATAAGATCTGGACTCTGGAGGTATTCCCCTCTTATTCTTCCGCAATGTACCCACAAATGTGATAGGTATTGTTTTTCTTCAAATGTCCAGCTAGTTCGATGTAACTGTACCAGTTGTCACATATTACATTCCTGTTTGTGTCATAGAGATATTTTACCAACCTTATGACTGCTTGTGACGGTTTGGGCAGTCTTCTTATTTCGTCACTTGGACCTGTGTCAGCCGTGTCTTTGCCTGCTGAAATATAGACACTATGCAAATTTCCAGTTCCAGCATCCATTACAGACTGGATTTTGATCCCCCACTTTTCTGGTTTGCTAGGTATATATATTTTAAAATGGCACTTCCTCTAAATCTCATTAGCATTTCATCAACACATATATTAGCAATATGAGTTTCTTGCATTATTTATGAAAATGTTAAATATTTCTCGAATTGCAGCGGCTCGGTTTTATCTTTCTTTCTTCTCGATCAGCAATATCATCAACAAGGAGAGCAGCCATTCAAGCCAGGAATAGCTTTTGTGATATCACTGCTCTGAATATCGGCCTTTCTTTTCCATTGGTAGCGAAAAGACTGCGTATGTCTTCATTGTTTGATTTGAATATTTAGATAGGTATATAACAGTAATCTCAAAAAGGCTCTGCTCTTAGCTTCATCAACCTCAGATAGCTCGATCTTCTTGCAATTCTTATACTTTTAGCGAAGTGCGGCTAGGTTTTCATTAGTTCTTAAGGTCGCACATTTCGGCGGAAAAAGGCGCATCAAAATAGTATAAGTGAATACTTGATTTTTGCACATGAGGACGTACTAACCGAAGAATAACTATGTTATGTGCAGGTGTGCAAACGTTCCTTGAAGGTTCTTTTCTACTTCATTTAAATCTATTACGGCCATAATAATTCCCAGCTTCTTCTGTAACAGCTCCTTCTTCCTCTTTCCTTGCTCCATAGTAGTTTCTTCGTTTTTCTCATAGGTTTCTTGCTCGCTATCGGTTAAATGGCCGCTGAAAGTTGGCTCCTCATCACTGCTGGTGTCGCTATTCGCCTCATTGTACCATTGTGTACATATATGTCGCCATCAAAATGTGACACTAATGGTAGCATGAGGTCTATGGGACTCCGCGACGTGAATATTTCGAAAATGATAAATCGTTGCGCTCTCCCCTTTTCTCAGATTGCGTGCTAAAAGCCAGGAAGGTATACCGGGCTGCATGCCTCAGAAACGATTGTGTTGGGAGTAATCATGCGCCGCAGCTCCGGCGGAGTCTCGCAGACTCAGTGTCGGCAGGCTTAAAGTGGGGAGACCTCTAATAGCTTCCGAGGTCCCAATACATGTACCACCAATTTGGGATACATTATATAGCTCCTATGGTAGCGGGTAGTTACGCCTCTCATTCTCAGGGAGGACAGATCTACTTCAGGGCGTGGCAACCCTGCCCACGCGAAGCACTTGACGTTCCCACCTCCCTTCTTGGGGACCTCAGGTCCTAACCCCATTCCTAAGCCATTCTAACATCCCTACCCATCCTCACCAATGAAGGAAGGCACCGGGAAAGCACCTTCATTAACTTTCCCAAGAGAACACCATGGTTTTGTTCAATATGAAATATTCCGGAGGACTAAACAGCTCCCCAATCAGATAGCCGGGGGGAGCAATAAACCAAAACTCGATAAATATACGTAGACTAAACCGAATAGGGACATGGAACACCCAAGGATTCCTCCACACTGGAAAACTGTTTATTGTCGAACAAGAGGCCCTCTCATACAAACTTGATCTGTTGGGAATGGCAGAGACGCACTGGAAAGGAACTGGGCATTTCACTACAAGCACAGGCAGCACAATATACCACTCCGGCAATTAAACCGAAAGTCGCAACGGAGTAGCTGTTTTAATTCCAAGATCCAATATCAGAGCAGTTCTAGGATATAACGCAATAAATGACCGATTAATAACCCTGAAGTTAAAGGATCAACCTTTTAACGTCAACATCATACAGACCTATGCGCCAACAACTGACTCATACGAAGAAGAGATAGAAAGCTACTACGAATAGCTAGGCAACACTATAAATGAACTACCTAAAAACGAAATCCTCATTATGCTAGGAGACATGAATGCTAAACTGGGAAAATCCGATATAATAGAAGAAGAGCTGACCGAGTTGACCGGACCCTTCGGACTCGGCACGAGGAATGACAGGGGGGAACGAATGTTGCCAGGAACATAACCTTTCCACACCAACACATTTTTCCTCCTAGACAAATATACACCTGGAAATCTCCAGGAGACAGGTACAGAAATCTAATTGACTATATCATGACCAATTCACGATGGAAATCCTGTATAATAGATTGCAAAAGATTTCCTGGAGCTGAGTACGGATTCTAATAATAAAATTTAAATTGCGCCTTAAAAACATTAAATGCAGACAGATGAGAATTCGACTAACAGAAGATGCTAAAGATCAATTCCAAGCAGAAATTTAGAGCTCACTTGCCACCAACAATGAAAATATATTGGGAAATCAGGATACAGAACAGGAATGGCGATCTCTAAAAAATTGCATACAAGAAACAGCAAAAAATCTCCAACAAACACAAAGTTTCACTGACCCAAAAAAACACTGGATAACACAAAGAACTCTCGAGACAATTAACAAAAGAAAAGAAGGTCTAATCACGCAAACAAGTAAAGATCAGCATAGGCAGCTAAGCAAAGAAATTCAGAGGCAATGTAGACAGGACAAAAACCACCACATCTAGAAAATATGCAATGAAATAGAGGAATATCAAACTGCTAATAACACTCGTGACCTACATAAAAAAGTGACAGAACTGACACGAAAATTCAAACCAAGAACACTTAAAAAAGATAAAGACGGAAGCACCGTATGGGAAGACGAAAAAGTACTTAACAGATGGAAACAGTATTGTGAAGAGCTATACAAAGAAGAACCAGACATTACAAATAAACAACGAAGATTAACCGCAAACAGAACCAGAGCCCGATATCCTTATCTCTGAGATCAAAGAGGCCATAATGCATCTAAAATTAAATAAAACTCCAGGATGGCCGGAGGACTGGTCTAGATCAGCCTTTATCCCGATCCACAAAAAGGAAACTGTCAAAACTACCGCATGATTTCCTTAATATCACATGCGAGTAAAATTCTCCTGAGAATAATGGACCAAAGACTACAAACATATCTGGAACCCCAAATCCCCCCGGAACAGGCAGGCTTCATCAAAGATAGAGGGACCAGGGACCAGATATTTAACATCAGGCAACTAATAGAGAAGGCACGCGAGTTCAACGTGTGCAATGGAAGGATCTATGGCGTGTATTAAAAGAAATGGGAATCCCAACGCACCTAATATCCCTCGTAAGCAGTCTGTATAAAAGTAACAAAGCCACTGTCTGTCTTGATAACAAAACACAAATGCCTTTAAAGTTAGCAACGGAGTGCGTCGCCTAGACTATTTAATGCGTATGCTGAATTTATAATGAGAAGCGCATTAGAAAATTTCATGGGCGGAGTAGCAATTAATGGTAAGAAAATAAGCAATTTGAGATACGCTGACGACACCACTTTAGTAGCAACAAACGAAGAAGAAATGGCTAGATTAATTGAACTCGTGGCGAATGAGAGCCAACCCTTGGGCCTGGAGATTAATTGGACTAAGACTAAACTAATGCTAATCGATAGGAATAAAACAATACAGATGGAGAACCTGCATAATGATATCGACGCTGTCGAAGAATTTATTTACCTGGGAGCATCAATAACTAACAAGGGAGAATGCGAAGCTGAAATTAGAAGACGAATATCGATTGCTAGAACCGCAATGTCCAACTTAGCAAAGATATGGAAAGATAGACAAATAACTAAAAATGCAAAAGTGTCCCTGGTTAAAACATTAGTGTTCTCTATATTTGCATACGGCTCTGAGTCATGGACAATCAAGTCCTCCGACAGAAAACGCATAGATGCGTTTGAGATGTGGTGCTGGAGGAGAATGCTCCGGATACCTTGAACGGCACTGAGAACTAATGTGTCGATAATAAATGAAATAGGAATTCAAGACCGATTGTCCACAATATGTCGAAGACGCATCTTAAAATACTTTGGACACGTAACCAGAAGAGGACAAGACAACTTGGAGAAGTTGATCGTACAGGGCAAAATTTAGGGAAAAAGCCCGCGAGGCAGGTCCCCGTCGAGATGGTTGCAACCACTGCAAATCAACTCAAGAGCGGCAGAAGACCGCAAGCAATGGAAACAACTGAGCAATCAGTGTACATAACCTTGGTGTCACAACTCTTCAGACATGAACACAAGAGTAAGAAGAAGAAGATGACTATTATCTCACCAATAAAATATGATTATGATGATTATCTTGGCATAAATATATTATGATTATTATG
>MU182024.1:27653-46619 GCA_016904865.1 Pissodes strobi | reverse complement strand
AAGTTGTGACGTTATTAATTGATGATGAAAGGTATACGTCACAATAAAAAAAAATCAAATTTGCCTATGCTTTTACATTAATTACTAGAGGTGCAGTTTATGACTTTCCCAAAAGAGTAGAGTCAAATCATTAAAGGCTGATTTTAAAGATCAGCGAACTAAAAATATACAAGACACTGTTAATTAAGTTTTATTAATTTATGTTGCCAGCAAAGCTTATTTATGTTCCACGAGTTGATGGCCTTAAGGTAAGCGCGCATTTGGTCGTTTCCGATGGGCAGAACAAACGGAAATTACAATTTACCTTATTTTAAATGAGTCGACGTTCCGTAAATGTGATGCGTTTGTTTCGAATTTGTGCTTTATTTTAGATAAAATAATGCAGATAATACTTTCTGTTCGTTCCATTGGCGTTGACCAGATACCATCGTCCGATACCTCTAAATGCGCCCTTACCTTTACCCTGCTCTCTCTTACTTACGATCAATCAAATCATTGATCCTTTTGCAGTATGATCTACATATGTTTTATTATTTTCAGGCTTCACCGACAGAGTACCAGTATGAGTCGAAATGGCGGTAGCAGACACAGCAGCAGAATGAACGGATCAGCTAATGAAAGTGGTAGAAAATTCGGAAAAACACCTAGTCCTGGTAAAAACATTATATTAATAAACTCGTCCCAAATTACCAATTGGTTAAAGATATCACTAATTTAATTCTTCTGAATATTTTCATATCTTATTGGCCTGTAGACACAGTAGCTATACATTTTTCCCTTCCGACCTTCACCAAGATTAATACAAAAATTATTGAAATATCGGAGATATTTTGAGAACCACTCCCAAATTTTAGAAGTAATAACATTTAATAGGCTTAGAGATGTTGCTACTAAATCTGTATTTCATTGACATTTTTAGTGGCTAAATTGTCGTTCCTCTCTGAAATGCTAAATTTAATAGTCGACAAACCTAGATGGACTATTTCAGATCATGTGATTGGTTGGAAAACAATACTGCCAAAAATTGAGAATTCAATTGTAAGGCTTTTTCCAAAAAGCAGATATGTAAAAAAAATCAGAAACTAGATTGATATATTTATAATTATTTTTAGAGAAAAAAAAAATAAAAATTTTTGAACACACCTGCTTTATGCAGAATTTTAAGAACAATATTTTTTTACATCAATTTACTATAAAAAATCGACGAATTACAAAATGTAATGCATCATCACAACCATCAGAATTATCATCATTATCAATTTCCAAGTTATCTTCGGTAACTCCATAAGAAAATGTTCATAGTACTGACGATGGATTGGATTTTCTAGTCTTTTTTTGCGGGTTGTATTCTTGGGAGTGAGTCGGGTTGTATTCTTGGAAGTGAGTCGAAAAGCTTAGACATATTAATATGACGACTACGACTACGGTCAATCATCATTCTTACTTCTTGCAATTTCAGCGGAGGATTAGGAATTTTATAAAAAACAGTTTGCTTTATGTCAAAAAATCAATGTGATTAATGATCTTTAAATCAAGCTATGAAGGATATTGTCTTGCAGGCCGTTGTTCCATATTTCTGCAATTTCTGCTTTTGCCATCTTCTTGTTTTATAACCTATGAATGAAATCAAAATCTTGTATCCTCTTATGGGAAATATAAGATTACTTTATGAAACAGTTTAGAAATATGAACCAAGCAAGAAACAATCTGAACCATTCTCCTATTTTTGTTCTGGTCAGGGCAGCCGTCTAAAGTAAAGACAAGTTCTTCTCGCCTCTTGTCATGCGGAATTTTATTTATTGCATCTAAAAGCAAAGATATGACTTCATTGTAGTGGTAGATGAGGTCCACCCGCATCGCCTGGTGAAATACCACCACATTGGCTTAGGTGGCGTGAAATGACCTCTGGTTCATGTTTCGTCACCATGCCTTTGTGATCCGGTTCGCAGGGTGGAAAAGAAAAGAAAAAATATTGCATGATGACTCCTCCCAGATTAAAATACTTCGGAGGTAAAATAGCCTCACATTCGGATCTCCGGGTGGAGGCTGGCCTGGGGGGACCATCAGGCCTGAACGTCCGTCACCAGGATGGAAAATAGACTGCGATTGGACTACTGCAACACAAGAGGCATCTACACAAATATTAACTCTATCCACCAGCACCTGACATCAAATAGGCCTCATATTTTAGCTCTATCAGAAACAAAAGTGAAAGTCGGATCGAAGCATCCGAGTTGGTATTGATGGACATCTCTCGGAGGAATTTAAAATCAATGCCGGAGTTACTCAAGGGTGTATGTTATCTCCCACTCTGTTCCTGCTCTATATCAGCGATCTCTTAGACAGGACAAACAATTCTATTTACAGCTTTACAGACGACAGCACTCTTATATCCATCAATGAGGATATGAACGCCATCGTGGAATGGGGTGGGTAAAATAATGTCCAGTTAAACACAGGAAAGACTCAAGCAGCGGTCTTCTCAAAAAAAGCAAACACCGCAAGACCTAATTTATCAATGACAGGGCAAACACTGACTCTGACCTTATCCAAAAGCTTGCTGGGTCTCAACGTAGAAAACAACATCTCTTGGCGTAATCACGTCACCAAAATCGTCAAGGCAGCAGCACAAAAGCTAGGAGCACTCTGTAGAGCAAAAAAGTTGATAAGACCATCTCTGGAATATCTACTGTTCCCATGTGTGGAGCTCGGCATCCAAACACTTCTCAAGATATTGGACTCCGTACAGAGGAGAGTAGGCGGTCTTCTAGAAGACCCAGAGTTGATTAAGGACCTTGATAGCCTTGAACATCGAAGAAAAGTGGCGGACCTATCTCTTTACTATCGATACTACTACGGAATGTGTTCCACCCAGAGTTGTGCCAAACAGAAACACCCGCCAGACACAAGCTGCTCATCAAGATACGATTCAGTTACAAACACCTAGGACGTCCCTGTTGCGAGACTCCTTTATCTGGAGGGCTGCCTTGCTCTGGAATGAATTCCGAGTAACGTCTTTCACGAAAACTACAACCTACAGCGCTTCAAGTCCAACGTCCACCATCTTCTCCGCACACGCACCGCTCGTTGAGTAGCATAGGATTTTCCTTTTGCGTGTGTGCCGAACATAAAAAAATAGGCCCCTTTCTTCCCTCAGACTTTAAGTACCGATAATTTTTTACGGAATAATCAGCTAAATCATGGACCTCAAAAATGTTAAATCATAGTTAACGGGAATAATAAACAGGACCACTTGGGATGTGGTACTGGGGGAGATTCTGCATTAAATGAAATATCAAGCAAGTAATAATTTTTCCTTCTTTGGTTTTAATAATAATTTTTTTTCTGTTTTTCATAATAATTTTTTCTGTGTTTTTTCTCTCTTAGGTGCCTTCTTCAGATGATGTTCTTTTTCATCGTGTGTTGTTCCGTTGATCTGTTGCAAAGAGTCACAAATTGCACACGTATCTGGCTTTGGATACCAAAACTATCAGAATTTTCAGACACTTTCGAAGATTTCTGGATTTGGATAAATGGTGGCCTTGCTTGCATCGAAGTGACATTTGTGTTGTCACTAAACTTTGCTGAACTACGCTCAAACAATGCAAATATCCGGCTCACTCACGTTTTCGGGGTAGCCGAACCCCTGGTTGCTGGTTTTTGCCGCCTTATTTTTGTAGAATATGGTCCATTTTCGTTACTGATATTTACGTACCTTTATGGTTTTTAGAGAAATAAACTCACCGAAAACGTCAATTTTGGGCATATCTGGTTTCTGGAAGAAACCCTTCAATTTTATTTAATTTTGATATAACCTTGATATAAGAACGTATTTTATTATCGAGTAAAAAGTCATGGCTCAAGTCTGGGTTACTTCTATGAGACGGTAATATGAATTTATTCCTTTCAGGTCCATGCGTCTACTACCCAGCCTCCCGCAACAACAAAGAAATATCAGCTTACAATTCGCAAACGTTTATAAACGGACCCGAATGACATTTACTCACGACGGACGTCTGAAATCGAGGACCGGAAAGAAAATTTTGAAAATTTAAATCATATTCGTTTATTGCTCAGAATTTATAAAGGGCTTTAATTTAATATATATCGAAGTATTAAAAAGGTCCCCCAGTTTAATACATATTCCAACGTTTGACGTTTTATTATTGAAATCAGAAACTTTCTTAACGAAGCGTCAAGCTTAGAAATTTTGCAGTGGTGTATCGATCTTGATGTTATAAAAGTATCATGATGCATTCATTATGTTTCCTTTATTTTTGGTGTTTTGAAATATATACAACTATGTATTATAAAATATACCGCCAATCAAACCAGTTTCAGTTTCACATGATGTTTTTATTTCCTGAAACCTAAAGCAAATATCAATATTATAAGCCCCACCTATACTGAAAGTGAAAATCTTCAGTTTTTGCCATCGTATTAAATCCACCGCTAAAAACTCTGCGTCAATGTTTATTTCGAACCAATTTATCCTTGTATTTTGGTCTTTAAGAGAGCTAGTAAGTAAATATACTGAAAGTATATTAAATTTACCTTTCTATACGATGTTTACTTGAAAAGCGAATTTATTCCGTTTCTTGTTGAGAAGTTAACATGAAAACAGTAAAAAATGTGTTATAAATGTAGTTTTTTATTTGGATAGAGCATGTTCTTTAAATTCTTTATTTAGAGGCTCGACTATTAAAGTATTTGTTTCTGATTTTAGAACACCTAATATACGCGACAAAATCAATGAAAATTATTCAACACCAAAAAACCTATGCTGTAAAGTTTACAGAATTTTTATAGGCGAATATGAATTTAAAAGAAATATTATATAATCAGTTCCTTAACAGGAAACCATGAAATGCCGAATTCCTATTTTATGAAGTCTAATTGACCAAGTATAAAGTCATGACAATTTCTAATAGCACGATGACGTCTAAAAAACGTTTATAAACGATCGTTAAAGTAACCGAAAACTTCGAACGTCATACAGACGTCGAATACGCATGTTTTTAAAGCGTTCTAAACTAAAATAATGGTTTGACATTGAAGTCCGCAAAAGTACCCAGAGCGTCCAATAGACATGACAGTAAAAGAAACTCTTCAACGAAAATCTTTATAAGGAATTAATTATTTATTATTTAATAAATAATTTAACCGTGTGTTAATGGTGCAGAAACCACGACAGAGCTAAAGTGAATTTTAATCAATCCCAGAGCGAATAATTATTGCATTCCTCGCTTCGCACATACTCAAAGCTTGCTCTTAGGGATTAAAAGAACCACAAATCTCTGCTTGTGTATATTACTTACTGCGGACCTAAAGAAACTGTGTTTTGAACGATTTAAGAGTGTTTTTAAGCGACTTAACAAACATTGTAAATGGACCTTAAAAAACGTTTTTCTTTGTCGGTTTTTGAATGGCCGTGAGTAGTATAGCAGGGAAGCTCCGATAACACTGGATGACACATTCCATCCGAGTCTGAAGACATCGTCATGTCTTCGGCAATGACCTTGGAAGACATGCTGCCGAAAATCCGAAGAAGAGGATGGCATCATCATCATTTTGAAGAAGTGACACTCGCTTGACCAAACTCGACTAAGAGGTTTAGCCGAAATTTGGCCCAGTCTAAATTAAATTAGATAATTTTTATCCGAAATTTGACCCCAAAATTAAGGAACTATCCTAAATCAAATTAGGACGCATCATACCCGAAATTTGAACAATTTTTGCTGAAGAAGAAATATTGAATCAAGTTTGGCCAAGCGGCTGATGTCACTTCTTCACTTTACAACTGAACAATTTTTGCTGAAGAAGAAATGTTGAATCGAGTTTATCCAAACGTATGATGTTACTTCTTCAAAGTGATGGTGATATCATCCACTTCTTCAGATTTCTCAGCGGCATGTCTTCCAGGGTCATTGCTGAAGACATGACGATGGCTTCAGACTTGGATGGAATGTGCCATCGAGTGTTATCGGAGCTCCCTGTTATACCTACTACTGCTATGGACATAGAAAGGCATCCTAAACACGCTTACGATTTTTAAACATGCTGCGGAGCTAAAGAAATGTTCTCTTTCGCCATTTCAAAAATGTTTAAGAATTACCATTTTATGACTTTTTATAGTAACACACTTACGTGCATTAAATATTTTTTTTCTTCACACGTCAGTAAATCCGTCATTACTCGACTGTGTAGGCGGCAGCGAAGTTTCGTTTTTCCTCCGCCGGAGCTTTACTTTTCACTTTTCCGCCGGCGGAGGTAAAAGTGTTATCATAGCAACATAGATACAATACAAACAAACATCAAAATAAGCGTCAACAACTCAAGAGTTATTAAACTAAAATTTGTATTTATCACTCAATGTGTGACTGCATTTCTAAAAGTCACTAATTTAGGGACAAATTGGTTATTATTTAATCGAACTTACTCAATAACTGCTTATCAATACGGAATTAAAACGCAATCGAAGACGCGCCAATTTTAAAAATATAATTATTGTTGACAGTGTCCACTGACAGCTTTATGTTACATTACTATAGCAACAACCTGAGCCTATTCACCGACACCGCACCGGTAAGCCGCCTTGCGAACCCACTTATCTTTAATAATAATTATTATTACTATTAAAAATATACTTTTTGCATTAATTTGTCGACATTTGAAGAAAAAACAGCATATTTTATTTGGAGGAAAAGTTACTTTTCATGGCTTGCTCTCTATTACCAGCCTCACTCCGTTCGGCTGTTAAACACGAGCGCGCCATGAAAAGTATTACTTTTCCTCCATATAAAATAATATACTATTGTTCACTTTATACGTAGGCGTAGCCTCCGGGGAACGTTTTAGTAAGTTTTTTGGCTCAAGCAAAAGCCATAAGTTATCACGTACACACAAAAAAAACAAAATTGTTGATAAGATGACAACAAAACCCCTTAAGATATGGTTTTGCTTAAAACCAAGATAAAAGTAGAAGTAGCGGTTACAAAACATGTACTTATTTATGTTTCAAATTAAAGCATTTGGAACAAATCTGAGGTCCACCTGGACATGCACTACATATTGTAAATACCATTTTTGTTTTTTTTTTGCGCAACCGGCTTCCTGTTAAAACCTCGCATAGCAGATGCTGCATTTTCTTCTAACCCTTTTCCCATTATTATCACCTCTTCTTTGCTCTATATTATGGTGTTGTCCAATTTTAGATCTTCTTGGTCTTTCATGTGAGGGTAGCTTTTCTAATTGTCGGAGTTCATCCATAAGGTTTTCTCGACCATTGACGACAGATATTTTCTTTTTTGGAATATGTTTGTATACTATCCAGGAGTTGACCAAAGCCATGCCCAATAAAAGGTCTAGGTCTAGTTTTTTGAGCCACTTAACATTTTTGCGCAAAGTGAGAGCATTTGATCTGATAGGTCAATCCTTGCTTTCCCTTTATTATAGCTAATACAGCTGATGTTTTTTTCATAGGTTTCCGTGTTTTCGCCTTCTGGTTTTCGCTATACCTTGACTTGGAACATTGAAAGAGGCCAGTTGGATATTTTGGTCAATATCGGAAGTCGCACGTTGATCAGTGGAAGTTGCTGCTGGTTGTTCGCTTCCTAGATGTTGATTTTGGCCCATAAATCTTCTTCTTGGATAGTAGATGAATTAATGGTAGAGGGTCATAGATGAATTTGCGTTCCTGAAACACTACATTGCGAGTCTGTGTTTAATAATTATGCAGGCTTTACTGGAATCATAAAAGAGCATGCTTTGTTGACAAAAATTCCATCTCCATCTCCATTTCATCTTTCCGGGAGTTTTCCCCTTCCTTTCGATAAATAGCGTTTAAAATGGCTGGTGAGAGTTGGTAACTATTCTGAGACATAGTAGTGCCCCAATGTAGAACCTCCTGCTTACAAATTTTCCGAGTTGACCAATAGTCTGACTAAACCCATCCACATTGTTAACCCTAAACATATTATGATCTGATTATTATTGGACGCGATTTCTTGCTCCGCAGTCTATTGGTTTATGTGGCTATGTAGCTAATAACTTCAAAGTAAAAAAACAATCTCCAATGCCGTAACATTGTAAGGAACAATTTGTTGCAATCCCTCTGGTCCAGTAAACAAAAACTGTTTATGACTGACTATATATTTAGTTCTGTCTACCAATGTTGCCTGATTGGCAATATCTTCTTCAAATTCTTCTCCCTCAAATATCAAATATTACATTCTTCATCGTTAGAAATAAAATCTTGACTGATGTAACCAGCCTTAAGCGTTGGGTGTCAAATATGTAACCTTATTTATTAGTTGCTCATTATGCCAGGTTTACTCAGCGAATTGAATTTTTGTTTTAAAGGCGTGGGTCTATCTCTTGGCAGTTGTGTGCGGGCGCCACTATTTTTTTTTTAATAAAAATTTGTAAATGATTATTGATCCTTGAAAATAGCGTAATAAAATTTTAAAAAATACCCTGTATAAGAACGTTTAAAAACTGTGGATACACGAATTAGTTATGATTTTGACTGCAATTTACCAAAGTAAACGCAAAGATTCCAAATAACTTATTTTATCCTATAAATAGGAAGTGTTTTACACTAGCTTTATACGAAATCAAAGTGATAACCGCTCAAGTATCTATGTATAGGTATAGCCTGTTAATATATACAGGTATAAATCAAGTGATTATTAATCAAACTTAATCTAAATTAATCCCGTGGCAACGACAATATGGGTAGACCAATAAACAGTCACTTAGTTATACTTAATCAATAAAATAACCTGTTAGGTAAATATGTGCATATATAGCAGTTAAATATCTATCGGTAAACGAATTGAGCTCAAGTCGATTCCGATATCAAGGCGACAAATTAAATTTGCAAATTTTCAGTTATATGAAACAAATAACTGCCATCTGCCAATCAGCTATCCGGACACTAGCCAAATGAATTTTCTAACTGAGATAATATCAGATAAAATTAAGTATATCCGTAGCAACTATGAAAAGAAGCAAAAATAAATATAATACACAAAATTAGGTAACCTACAGTATTTCTAAAGGTAATTTCGATAAGGAAAATAGCCACATGAATAAATGAAATGAGAAATAATGAGAATATAAACAATACACATCAAACGACCTACAGTCGTTTATAGATTCATTAATTAAAATGATATATGACGATTAGATATATGCGATATTGATGGCAAAGGACCTACAGTCATTTAACTATAAATTCATTAACTAAAATGATATATAACGATAAGGTATATGCGATATTGAAGGCAAACAACCTACAGTCGTTTAACTATAAATTCAATAACTATAAAGATGTATAACGACTATATCGAATATAAAGGTCCTTAATCAATATAAAATAGATTTTACTTGTATCCAGTAGATTTGTCGACATTGGCTTTTCCTGTGAAGATGCGTCTCCACCATGTGGTCGTATCATCTTGACAAAAAGGCCGCTCTATGACTAACTGACGCCGAAGCTAGCTGGATCAGCATCAGCAGGCCGCCGACGGATGTCAGTCCCAAAAGAAGGAAATTCTATCTCACAGAAGGAATTCTATCCCACATAAGGAATTCTATCACAGAGAAGGATCCATAAAAAAGGGGTCACCATACTAGTTTATCACAGAACGTTTATAGACGATATAGCTGATAATTTTAGAAAATACACATTCTACTTAATTTGCCAAATACTTCAACGATACAATCAGAAGGTCAAAATTAGCAACGATAAATTCCGATACGGAAAACTGCCTGCTCGTCTTGAGTGTTCCGGCGAGGAGGGCTATCAATTAGCTCAAAAAAGAATATATACTACATCTGTCAAGTGGCGCTGCAAACGGATTCATTCTTTGAGCTGCTCGGAACACCGGAAGTAAGGTCGCGCGAAGTAACGTTGCGAGAGTATCGATAACACAAATCGATCAGCAAAATGAGAAAATCGCACTACTGTATTTTGTAACATTTACAACGTTACACTGATGGGTTCTACAATCTTAAGCTGCGTTTCAGCTATACTTTTGGGTAACTGAAATGGAACATAGATTAATTTCTGAAGCAAAATTAAACTACACAAGTAAAAATGTCTGAAATTTTCTTCTGGGACTGCGTATATAATATGAACGACGTAAAGAGTGCCTAATTCATGAAAACCTAAAAATATTGGTTTTAATGTTTGTCATAAAATGTACCAAACCATGAAAAAAAACGAAAACAGAATATGACCTCTGCGGCTAAAATCCCGATATATTTTGGCATGCAATGCATTAAATAATGTCCATTGGACCTTTTGTGCTATTAGGGAAGGTTTAAAATCGATGATTTCAAATGCATATGATTTACTTTCCAGGTACAAAACGTGGCTTTCTTGTGAAAATTTCAATAATCCCCTTGCAGGTTAAGTCTTCTATTGCATTCATATTAAAAATATTTCATTTCCCCGAAATGCTGCAAAATCATCGCTCGAATATCGTACAGAAGACACTATGGTTCTATTAAACCCCCTTTATTTGCGCTTAAAATGCCAACTCTAGAACAGTGATGCGTAGAATCACAGAACAAAGAGAACAAAGTTAAATTTAGTAATTTAAAACACGAGCCCCATAAACCAAAACAATGCGGTTAACAGAACCTAAAAGGCATTTTGTAGAGAAACTGTGAATTATTTATCACGTGGAAATTTATTCAGAGTGTGCAAATTCAGAATATGACTTCGTAGCGGAACTTGTTTTGACAAGCATGATTACGAATTTAGGTAGAAAAATGCATTAAACATACAGAAAATGTTAGCGACCTTTAAATTTTATGTTCAGGTTAGCTTATGCAATTTCACAGAACTTTGAAGAGGTCTCAACAAAATGGAACAATATAATCAAATACTTATAGATCCCTAAATATTTCATGTTTCATTAATAAGATCAAAGACATATAAAAAATAGACAGATTTGTTTACTAAATATGAAGACGCCAACATCGGTACCCTTCTTCTTTCCTCTCTTATAAAATAGTACGCAAGCAGTACTATTACTTACTACCACTGCGGCGGCGGCGCTGTTGCCTATGACACTTAAGAGTATATCTGTATCATGGGTAATCGGCAGCTTATTTTTAATAACGTGACAGGAAAATTAAATTTATTAGAAAATAGAGTGTGTCAAAATATAAATTTTCCCTTTAAAGAATACCGTGAAGATTATAATACTAACATATAAACATTCATAATACAAAATTTGAATAAATCAGGAAACAGAAAAAGAAAAACGAAATGTTATACATATTCACAACTTCACATTATTCACGAAATCAGCGGTACTCACTCTTGCCGCGCACGCCGACAATGTCATGTAGCCGGCACTCGTCTAAAAGGAACTGGCATCCATGTTCATGAAAACAAAGTATCCATGCATTTGAACCCAAATATTACATTCCATGCGTAAGTAAATAAACTGTAGTCGCACTCTGCGAACATTATTTTAGAAAAATAAGTACCTATTTTAACTATTTCTTATTTGCTATTACATGTTTAAAGTGTCGTGAGTTAATAGAATCCGATGTTTCTTTGTCAAAATTATTAGTTGCAAAACGTTATGGAGAATTAATTAACGCTCCAAATTTAGTTGTTGATATGTTATGCAGCAGAAAAATAGGTGAATTATTCAATATAATAAGAGGAACCTATTTCAAGTTGGTTTAGGAAAAAAAGTGTCAAATATTAATTTTCTAATTACATAATATTAATATTTCATTCTGGAACTATTTTTCGAAGCTTAGCAAACAATCGAGCGTGCTCATTTTCTATTGGTCGTATTCGCGCCCTCACTGGTTGGAGGAATACACATATTTTATTCTTAATCATCTACAAGAGTCCTACCGCTTGACGAGTCCTCGGCTTGCGCGCGCATTGTAAACACATTTTTGACAAATAGATGTCTTTAGATCCTAGGTTTGTGATACGGCGGCCTGGGTTCGATTCCAGTGACAAAGTTATGTTTTCAAAAACTTTTTTCTTCATTTTGGGCATGCCTTGGATTAGTTTGGGTTAGTTTTGTTTGGCTGCGCCTCGGAGCGAGCAAAGCGAGCGGAAGGCATTGCATGAAGTGAACAAAAATACAAATGGGAGCTAACGGGAGGACTCGTGTAGATGATTAAGAATAAAATATCTGCCAGCATGATGGAGTGACTGACATTCCGCCGTCAGTTTGTAAACATTTTCTATTCTGTGATTTCGCTTCTTTTGGTTTCCTTCTTTGTGCATTGCCAATTGCCTTTATTATGTAAATTAGTTAATTCAGGAGGATATTTCGTCCATATTTTGGGTTAGTTTGAGTCAGTTTTTGTTGGTTGCATCCCCGAAGCCAGCGGAGGTCCAAGCATGAAGTGTTCAATTCTTTGAAGACAAAACCTAACGAGGGATCCTGTACGCTCGATCAATACCTCCTATCTAATGGCTCGATACAAATATGTTGCAGGTTTCAGATTTAAAAAACTCATTTGCGCATTTTTTCCATTAGAAAACTAGTATAGAATATCTAATTTATTGTTATTTGTTTAGAAAAATTGGTATTTTTGATAGCCCTATATTTCATAAAACATGAAATATTTTTAACAAAAATATAAAATATGTGTGCAATATGCCAATAATAAATACGATAAAGAAGTGGCCAAGTGGCATATATGACTATTCTGGCGACCACTTTTTGGAGAATCGTGCATCCATAGCTACTCTCATGAATTAATACAACTCGTCTTGAGACAAGAGTTCAAGATAAGAATTCATCATAAGGTAATCCAAAGAACACATGCATTGCGTTAAAACAGAATACGAAGTATGAACATCAAATTAATATTATTTCTTAATGAATGAAATTTATCTTTTTCCTTTGTTTCTTTATATAATTAGTATTATTCCCAAGCAGACCGGCACGGCGGGTAGCGACACCCTATAATCAATCCTCTAATCAACTACCAAAATGGCATTTTCCCGAACTGTAATTCAAAATTTATTTTTTTAGTTACGTGTATATTTCAATATTAATAAATTATTCTTTTATTTGTAGTCATTTTCCTTTTTGTAATGGCTTATTATTGTCTGCTTGATAGCAGGCTTATTTCAATGTTAACTGACTTTAAATAGGTGTACCCTCAAATGTTACGCCTATGGTGCGCCGCTGGGAAAAACATGACGCAGGCGCGTTGTTGTGGGCGTACATAAATGAAATGTTTAGTGCGCTTCGTCCACCATCTTCATTATTTTCATTCATTACTTTACCCCCTCTTCACGTTAATATGTCTAATGTTGGCATGTAAACATTTGGTAATTTATGAATAACCTGCTCCTGCTATTGTTTTATATGTCTTTGAATGAGACACTTGGTGGCAGTCACAAAAAAAAATAGATTTTAACAAATGGCAGCCTCATTCCTTTGCTAAGGATTGCTGAACAAAGGTAGGCAGCGGTTGGTACCTTTCTTTACAAGAGTAGGAATTAATGGCTTTGTGCTTTAGTTTAAGGGGTACACGATATAATAACTGACTACGGATATATTAATTTGCTCGTTTAAAGCGATTCATAGCTATCGTAAAATGTCAGCCATGCTGCACCAAATTCTTTGTGAGATGAATCTCCTAAAGTAAAGGATTAATAATAAAATTTTCCCACATAATGACGATGCTGCAAGACCGTCGCTAGAATATATTACACCAGGGATTACGACGGCATAAAGCTCTTTTTATTTATGTTTAAAATGCCAGAACAGTGATGTATACAAACAAAGATTAAAGCTCGTGCGTCGTTTACAAAGTAAAATGTGCACGTTGCAAACGTTTTTGCTTACATGACTGCCAAAATACTTTAGGATTTTTGCACCTAATTGTTCAGCCTTATTTCATTCAGTATGTGTTTTATAGTCTGGGCCCTTCTGATACAAAATCTAGGGATCTACCACTTTTCCGCCATAAAATAATAAAAGAGTAAAGATAAGTTTTGCTTTTTGTATTACAGCATGCCGCGCCGGTCTTATCATTTCCGTCATTCAAGAGACGAAAACATGCGGAACGTGACGTGTATTTATAAATAATGTTTGTTCTCCTGTCTTGTATATCTTTATTAATATTTCATTTACCAGTTTCGTATAGAAGTTCCGAAAGCACATAATATAATTATTATAAGTTCTTCCGAGGTCCCGTCCTAATCCAAAATTAAAAATTAATGATTAGTTTGGCTTTTTTAAATTTAATATGCATACTGTTATAAAGAATGAAGTAGGCGGCAGGGAGAGTATAAAATAATGTTTAAAATCATGAGTAATATACGCTCTATAGGAATGTCATTAATTATTTTTCAACTTGTATTCCTCTATCATACGCGTAGAGTTGTAGCATTAATTTATAAAACATTCACAATTTATAAATATGGAATTTCTATCTCCTTTTGCATTACTGTTTGGCGATTACTAAATGAAAAAGAAAATATGTATTTATGGATGTTGGTCATTCATGAATCCAGAATATATGTAGAAGGTGCTGGGGAATCAGACGTATGAAATGGGTTATCGATAAAAAATTGTTTTTATTTTATTTATTTCCGAAAAGCAAATGTCCAATTTGCCAAGATACTGGGGGACTAGACTAGCCAGATTAATAGATATGCATACTGTTATAAAGAATGAAGTAAGCAATTTATAAATATGAAATTTCTATGTCATTTTGTATTACTGTTTGGCGATTACTAGATGAAAAAGAAAATATGTATTTATGAAAAAACTGTATTTATTATATGTCCAATTTGCCAAGATACTGGGGGACTAAACTTACTAAACTAGCCACATTATTAGATAAGCATTTTCAAAGTCTGCTCGGCATATTATAATATGCGTGTATTTAAATGTCTTAATTTATTACAACAGGAATAATAATAATTTATTATCGAATATTTGTTGTGCTGGGTTCTTTTTATGAGCAATATTACCTAAATCCTCGAATTTTGTGCGTTCGTCGTTAGTTGTTAATTGTCGTATCAGTATTTTAAATGTGCTCATGTTGTAATCGATACAAAATTAGAACTGACTATTGTATGTACACTGTAAAAATGTGCACAGAGAGCTCAACTTTTGTAAATATACACGGGGGTTAAAGCAGTGATACCCTTTTAGTCATAGATAACCTGTATAATAGTATAATGTAAAAAATGCTGTAGTGATTATTATTGATGTAAAGAGATTCTAAGAACTTCTATATTAAAGCTCTAAAATTTCATAATGCATGTATGTAAGTATCTTGAAGAGTTAGTTATACATAATTTTAAAATGTCAATATTCTTTGTTCGTGAGATTCAAATTTATCTAAGAATGAATCTTGACTAAAAAATAATAGTTGAATAGGTATTTTATAAGAATATGTGGCAAAATTATACTTTTGTTAAAAGGTTAATAACCATAATAACCATACAGGATGGTTAGTAATGATGTTCCACATATATTGTATAAAAATTAAACCAATCGAAATGTTGGTACTTGAACTAGGTGGAATCGCCAGCATGATTGATTGGATAGTTTCTTTCAAAGCTTTAGCGCAAACGAATGCAGCCCCTGAGAGTATTTGACACTATAAAAAGAGGTAGTATTCAGGATGTCCCAGTTAAAATTGATATATTTAAAGTTTGGTTCTCTAACAATAAGCAGGATATTTTATATATAAATATCTTAATCCATAAGCGTAAATTGCCTGAAATACCTTTAAAAATGTGTGAAAAATAGGACATAAACACGGCTAACAATTAAACGATATTTCTATCGACTTTTTATGTAAGTATTACTCTTTCTATGAGAAGTACAATAAATAAGAAAAGCGGTAAACATAATTGCAATTAAAATATTAATTATTGAAAAATAATTTACAGGGTGATTCAGAGAACTCTTTAAGTGAAATATTTAAATTATTTTTGAAATTTGAAAAAATAATCCCAACAATTTTAATACCAAATTTTTTGATGATTTTCATGTTTGTATTAAATTCTGCGTATTTTCTGTATAATATATAATGTATCAAAACTTCGTCCTAAACCCTAGCACGTACACTCATTATCCTTAATCCTTACTGATTCATCTTTATTTTCTGCTAATATTTCACAAAATGAGCTATAAGATATAGTTTTTAAATTCTGTTTACTAAATTTGGAAATATTATACTAGGTAATTAATACTTATAATCAACAATAAACAAGAAAATAAATAAAACGGATAATTCCTAATTTAAATTTAATGCTCTGCATGCCCCCTATTAACATCGTCACATTTCTCGTAAAACTCTCTATTTCTTCGACAATTTTTCTCTAAATGTCTTCAGTATTGATTTTTTTTCTATATACTGTATTTGTCAAATAGTCCCAAAGCAAGGTATTGATGGGCGTTAGATCTGGGGATTTCGCGGGCCACTTAATTGTTCCATATCTACCCATCCACACTTGACAATTATTAAGAAGAAAGTTCCTTACTGCCATAATATTATGGAGCTCGTCCCTGTCCTGTTGCCAAATTATATTTTGCTGATTTTGAAATAGTAGTTCTTGGATAAAATGTTCTATTTTATTTTCCAAGAGTTCCAGGTATCTTAACCCATTTAACCCTTTCGCGGGCGAGAAGAAAATAGTTTTTCTATGATGAGCATTTTTGAGAAGTATGCTAAGAAACACAATAATTTCGCAACATTGGAAAAACAAAAATAATGTTTCTAGCTTCATTTTCCATGGAATCTATCGAAACACGGCTGAATGCACAAGGGAACCTGGCAGGATAGACACATACATGTACATTGTTCTTTTCTCAGCTGCGTTCATGATGCATAGCCTACAGCGTTCATATGTGGCTTGTTGGTTAGGAAGGTGTCTACCAAGTTTACCAACGTCAGCTAAACGAACCTCGTCTGGAACAGCTCTTTATTTGAGAGAACAGCACACGTTTATTTCTGCGTTTCCGGTATATATAACCGTTTATCCTGAATGACAACTGATCGACTATTTCATTTCTGTTTGAATTTTTAAAAGTAAGCCACATTTATCAGATAATAGAAAATGTAATGTCACCGTGCATATCTTTCATGAAGCTGATCGAATTTTATCTACACCTCCCATTAATCGGTTGTATTCGGCTATAACTTTCGGGCAATAAATAGGCTCCCGTTCGTCAGCCTTGTTACTTGTTTACTGTCCATCCATTTGACAGAGGATAAACATAAATTCTCCACGTTAAGGTTTGGTTTTATCTTTATATATATCCGGCAAGTTCTTTCGATTACATCGCAATTTACCAAGGGCCAATAAATATTCGATTCATTAGCAATTTTCCCATAAGATTCACTAAGATACATAAATTACCAAAGGCTTACCTATTTTTTAGCAAAGATCTATGATTTATTATCGATCTTCCGCCCAAAACATAATTTTTATTTTCGACATCGGAAGCTTTGCTTGTGTATATGCCAAACTTATATATATATATATATATATATATCCTGTAACAGAGTCAGCTAAGCACCAAAGTTTGTATCTTCGTTTGTCAAGATTCATGGGCATGTATTGATTTAGAGCAGAGCCTTTTTTGAAGGCGATCATCGATTCGTCTACAACCAGGAAACTGGAGATTAAACATATCAATTAGGGGCGTCACGTTGTGATATTTATAAATTATATAACTGGAGAGCCCTGTATCATATCCTAGTTCGCCCTTCGGTACAGCCATAGTATTATCAATTATATAAATATTCTCTATAAGCGTTTAGATGACAAGCCTTGTGCTATAGAGGAAGCTGTGAAAAGCGAGTCACTTGACCAAAATTTGCTTGGTTGGGGAATTCCAATTATTTTAATAACTCCTATAAGAGCTTTGATTCATGATTTGGAAGTTTTACCCCAGGTCCCGTTTTTCTATTGCCCTTCCTCCAAAACTTTTTAGAAGCGTATAAATTAGTTTGATCGACAATTGGCTTCAAAACATCGTCATTTAGAATGTAATTGAAATTTTCCTAGCATGTTGAGAAACTTGCAGCACAGTTTCTCTAGTTTTACGAAAGACTATATTTATGTCATGTAATTTATCGCAGCTTGATGTCCAAATGGTTGGCTCCTCATTTTCTTCAACATCACTGATCCTTCCTGCATAGATACCAATTATGGAGATGCCGAGTTCCAAAATCATCCTCACTAATTCCTCCCTGCATAGGTACCAATTCTGGAGATGCCGAGTTCCAAAAATCAAATGTCGCTTCAGGCAGTAAAGGTGTAATAACAATGCTACTAGTTGGTGAAGAATTTCAAGGAAAACTTTGAGTTGCATCAGAAGCCATGAAAGGAACGCCGATTGCACCGTTTTGCTTACCTACTGTATTAGTGACATTTTCTTCAATTCCCGTTCATTTTATGTTAACTAGATTCGCAGTATCAGTTTAGGAAAATAATTGACCTACACCCACGGGCAACGAAATCCTTTTTCTCCACCTAGTCAGTAGCTTCATTCCACCTTTTTTGTACTCAAATGTGACCTTAGCTATAATGAAATCAGCGTAAGCCAAACCACTTTTCGTTCTAAAATACTAATAATTAGGATTTCGAATTCGAGGGAGCACACATTTTAAAGGAATCATTTTTATATTAAATTAGCGGTTGACACAAATATGTTCAGGTAATTTCTGTTATGACCTATAACTAATTAGCATTATTAAAACTTATCCCGCTGTCATTTATTTTTTATCTGACTCTCCTTCAAGCTTTAATTTAATCTCGTAAAACGGCAAGATAAATTCTACATGCCCTAATAAATAAAAATATCAAGGATATACATCAGTTATGTTTCTGGTACTCTAATCGTACTCTAATCGTTATGAATTGCAGCTAAAATTACTCTCTAGGTCTTCATGCTAATCCGTAATCTGCAATCCAAGCCTTAATGGCTTAAT
>MU182024.1:10019-27643 GCA_016904865.1 Pissodes strobi | reverse complement strand
AATAGCCCATTTTATAAAAGTAGAGAAGAGTAAAGGCTGTGTGCTTCCATGCAAAAATTTATTAATCTAAAAAGCCTTCCAAAAGTAGCGAAACATAAAAAACAAATATTAGCAGAAAATAAAGATGAATCAGTAAATCAGACCTCAAACATCAATGTCATGACATTTGAAAAATCAACTTTTATCTCCAGGTAAGCAATTATATCGAAAAAAAAAATATTTCTAAATCCTTCAATATTTCGAAAACCATTAAGTTTTGATGCATGATATACCATACAAAAACTATGCATAATTTAATAGGAAATTCAAAAGCACTAGAAAATATGGTATATTATATTTAAAAGCAAAATTGGCATATGCCTTGCTTTTTCAAATTCACTATTTATACATTGAAATAAAAGCATGTACAAAAACAGATACAATCAAACAACTTTTGTTCGGACTATTTTTTCTAATCAGTTATCAGCATCATTCTGTGATAAATATTTTAATTTTGATATATTTTGAGAGGGAAATAATTGAAATTTTGATCTGATGCTACACTTGGCTCAAATCAAAAAGATTGAATTTAAATTTTGGCTTGAAAAAGTTTAGAAATAAGTCTTCGTTTATTTTTCCAAAAATTGCTTTCCCCTAATCCTAATTAAAATTTATACGTACATAGGTAGTGGTCAAGATCCATAATTGTGCCTAATATAACTGGAGAGCCCTGCATCAATAACACCTCTTGAATCGGTTTTGCCTATCTACTCAAACACACCTGTTAATATTTTGTGCTAAAGCTAAAGTTGGACGAATTTTTGTTTTGGTATTACATTTATATTTATAAAAAGAGGATGTTTACATATAAATCAATAGTATAACCTAAATATTTTATGCGGCAACTGGCAATTTTCTTGTATATAACCCATGAGAGGGGAGGGCAATCAACTTATTTACTCAATTAAGAGACGAAACATTTGAACTGCTAATCAGCTGAAATGTGAATTACAGTTCGGGATATACACAGCTTTCCTTTTACTTGATACATTTTCTGGCCTCTTTGATCGTTTATATAATGTTTCTCTTAAGTAAATACAGCTAAACCTTAGGACCGATATGATTTAAGAATTCAGGTGCATGAAGAATGAAATAACAACGCAATAGTTATTTTTCTTACAATTACAAAAAGTGACATAACTCACTTTTCGCATATATTAGTAACATAATTTTGTAAAAATAATTAATAATTATCCATAATATTAGGAAATTTATTTAATTATTCGAGTTTATTTGGGTTTATTACATCAAATTTAAACACACTATCTGTGAGTCCACAAATTTAAAAATTCTAATAGATCCACTAAAAATTTTTTGAGGAAGTATATTATTTCTGCATCAAAATGCGTGCAAGAAATCATTTGTTTACGCACGTTCGTAGAAAAAAATCATTATTCATATTTCGACTCGATATCCCTTGTCTAGCTCCAGCTTGATGTGGTAAAGTAATTTTGACATAGTCCTGTTAGGCATTGCCGAGCTGAATTACATGTCAAAGTTTACTAAATTCAAATTAAGAGAAAAGTAAATACATTCGAGCATCCCTGAATATTTAGTCGCGATTATTGATGATATTACCAGCTGGAATATTACACGTCGACAACTGAGGCTGTTGCTCTTTTTATGTCTAGCCCGACAGGTGGAGGTCAGACCTGCTCAACCGTTTTACGACGGAATTAGGAGTTCAAATGTTCGTACTTCTATAAAATCTAGTCTCGACATTAATTAAATTATCTCATAAGTTTATTACAGTAGCTTACTTAAATAAGCGTATTCCTATTGCTAGTACAGAGAAAAACTAATGTAAAAATGAAAAAACTGTGTCTTGCCAGGGTCTGTATTACAATAATTAATTTTACTAATTTATTCCGGTCGAAGGGGTGACATTCGAGATAAAGCCAAATAAGCACATAAACTGCGCGTCAAAAAAAAACGAAAAAACACAATTTTATCATCGTTATTAAATTGCTATAGTTTGAAAACGAATTGGCAGATTTTTATGAGCTTTTCAGATTCCAAAAGGCCGTTTCATTGGGATATCACATCAAAATGCGTATTAGCGCAACCAAGATTATTTGTATATTATATAGAACTGAAAGTGATGCATCTGCATTAGTACTTGTTTATTTTATTACATTATAGCCGGGATTTGAAGTCCTAGTCAATATCTCGAGACGCTTTAGTCAGTATTTAATTGTAGCCTTCTGTAGTAGTATTTATATAGTAGTATTTATTTATTTAGCATTTGCTAGGAATAAAAATATTTACAATGAATCTCACAAATTAATTAACATAAATCGCGGTTAAAATATAAGTATTTCACTGTGTCCCTAAAAATGTGTACGTTAGGCAAGTTTATTACCTCCTCCGGCAAAGCATTGAAGAGTCTTAGTCCATCACTAAATAAATGTTTCGGCAACGCCTCAGACCTAATGAATCTGATGTTATAGTTTACCTTGTTTCGCACATTACGTTACTGAATTTGTGATCTAGGGACAAGAAATTTATCAAATTAAGCGGGTAACAGTCCATTTCTAATTTTGTAAATTATAACTAAGTTAGACAATTCAATTTCTTCTTTCACTGAAATCCAACACAGCATTGTCCTCATTGAACACAGCCCAACACAATACGCATGAATTTGTGTTGTAAGAATTGTAACCTATTTATCCACTCTTGGGTGCATGAGCTGCAGTATTGAAAATGAGGCATAATTATTGTGTTGTAAATTACAATTACCTAGACCACTGGCTCAGACAACCAGATATTCTCCTAAAAAATCCAATTTTTTCCTATTTTCTTTACACATATAGTTCACATGATCTGAATTGTTGATCTATGATTACACCGAAATATTTAATAGTAGTATCATACTCAATAGGTACATTATTTATTTTTATAGCATAGTGTAAGTATAAGAAAGCTTTACATTTAGTCTTTGTGCCAAAACCATCACTTTGGATTTACTAGCATTCACTTTCAGTTTATTCAGACATAACCAACTAAACAGTTTATCAAGTTCCGAGTTCATTGTATCCACAACAACCTCATAGTCATTGCCAGTCACTGAAATAAGTGTATCATCCGCACAGAGACTCACATACGATGTATCTAAAATGTCACTTACCTCATTAACGTAAATAATGAATAGTAAGGGACATAGAACACTTCCTTGGGAAACCCTCAAATCATTGTCCACTTTACCAGGAAGTTTAGTCCCAATTCTTGTACAATGTGACCTGCCGCTTGAGTAGTCCTTAATCCATTTTAAGGCGATGCCGGAAACACCATAATTTTGCAGTTTCTTTATCAGAATACTACGATCGATTGTCTCGAAAGCCCGCTGAAGATCAATAAACGCACTGAGCACTATTTTCCCCTCATTAACAGCCTGTATCCATTTGGCGCATACGCCCTGAAGAGAGAAATGTCGTTCCCGATACCCAGACTGTTTTTTACTTAATAAATTGTTTATTTCAAAGTAGCTTCGAAATTATTCACGCACTATCGTTTCTAAAATTTGATCAATACTAAGTAATAGGTCTAAATTCAGAAGGCACCGACGGATTCTTTACTTTAGGTACTGGCACGATTACACTGGTTTTTAGGTCACCTGGCACACATCCATATTGCAGAGAGGTGTTCACCAGATTTAGCAGTGGACACCCTGCAGCTCCAAAGATGTCTTTTAAAATTTGAACATTTATGACTCTAACAGCGGTTGATTTATATTTCAAATTTATTACAATCTTGCGTAGATCAGATATTGTAATATTTTTAAACCTGTCAAAACTTGTATCTGCCCAACTCTCGCTCCGCACACCCCCGAATCCTGTTGGTATACCTTCCGCTATTCTTTGAATGTTGCTTGCATAAAATGCATTGAAGTTTTCTTCCACATTTCCAACGTTGTCCTCGAATTCCAATCTGTCATAGTCATGTTTATCTGCTTTTTTGTTTCCAGTTAATTCCTTTAATATAGGTCACATTTCTTTACTGTCACTCCGGCATTGGTCTATGTTTCTTTCATAATAGTTTGATTTTTCATCTCTGATGACATTCACGACACTTTTTTGTTTATATTCTTCTCAATCACCTTCATTTCTTATTATTTTAAATTTTTGGTAAGCTATATCCCTTTGTGTCTATATAATTTTCACTCTTCCATTAATCCATGGTCTTTCAGTGACCGTTATTTCCCTTTCCGGCGCAATTTTATTTATTATGTCTGTTATATTTCCAACAACGGTTTCATATACAATTTCTATATTCGTCGAGGTATAATTCCAGCTTTTTGTCAACAATTCAGCTACCATGTAGCTTGTTTTTCTTTTGATACATTTCTTGAAAAGCTTGTTGTGACAAAAATTTGATTTTTTTTTCAAAAAAAAACAGCTTTTTTAAAATTGCTGTAGCCCGCTAGCCTCTTTGGCATCATGCTCACCAAACTCCCACCAAAGCCTTTGGGACAACCTGTCACTCTGCTCTAATTGCATACGTTGAGCCATCCAGATTACTATACTCATACATACAATGCTATTCTGCCACACACATGCTCTGTAACTTTCATATCGAAAACTCTAGCAAGCCACTCCTTTCGCTCAATGTTAATTTTGAACAACTCCCGCTCTATGTGGGCGGGGCGTTCAAGTTTTATATTGATACTGAACGATCAGCAACCAAAAATAAAATGATAGAGCAGTTGCCTGACAACCAAATGTCACAGTTGCTAGATATTAACAGACACAAGCTTCCAAAGCCGGAAAAATTGTATTAACAACATTTCCAACATAATTTTGGATTCATTACATTACTTTCTTTCTACCCTGTACAATGAAGAAAAGATATTCAGTATAATGTTGGCTGTGCTTGAATAAGAAATTATTTGAATATCCAAAGAAATATTGTTATTAATGAAACTATAGCAGAATTTCGTAATTTTTTACATAAAAAAGCTGTTTTGGGAAAAAAATCATATTTTTGTCAGAAGGTTTTAATTAAAAAAAAAATGTCAAAATCCTTCAAGATACTGTCTTGGACTTGGAACGCAACAGCTTAAACTTTTTCAATTTTGGGACTACTTTCTTCTCAGCCCTGTATAATATCCAAATGACCTTGTTATCTCAAAGAGACACCTTAACGTGAAATCTCAATGAAGCGATCATTCAGGATCTGAAAATCTCATCAAAATCCGCCAATTCGTTTTTAAACTGTAGTAATTTAAAAATGATGCTAAGATTGTGTTTTTTCGTGTTTTTTTACGAGTAGATTATTTCAATTAACTGTACTTATAACTTAAAACGTTTTAGTTGCATTAAATATTTATCAAAGCTCGACTTATGGAGTTCATATACCTGACTAATTAAAGAGGAGTACTTTAACTAAAAACCAAATCAGGGGAGGGCAATAAATTTTGCAAAGCATTCCAACAAGTTGAACTTTACACTCTTTTAGTTCATATTCATTTTGATTGCTGAATAAATTAATAAATGTTGCCCTGGAGAGCTTGGCAAAATTTGAAAGTGTAATCACATTCTGACATTTTCGATTGTTTCCAAGTTCCGCATATTTTCCCATAGCATTTTTAGTGTATTTCGGAACCAAATTAAAATGAATTCATAATTGTTTTAAAAAACGATATGTCTGAATATCGTTTTTTACTTCAGTTAGGTAGCCACTTTTAAATATAGCGTAGATAATTAATTATTCTATAACTATCCTATATTCGATTCAAATTACAAATTCCGTATCTAATCAATTATTTACTATTGCTATTGGTCGATCGGTCTTAAACTCCGGATCTACCTCCTGGATATTCAATCACAGGTGTGCATTCAATTAGATTAAAAATTATTATTGTTTATGGTTGAATTTGTAATTTTAATACTCTATAGAGACCTAAATATGTTATGTTGGTCATCCTCATATGTGTTTATGTATATATACATCACCTCCTGGACCAAACTACGTTTTATTCTAGTCACCTAAGAATCTGGATATTTTTAAGATAATTTTAGGACATGTTGAAGTAATGTAAATAGATATTATAAATTACATTCACTGTATTGATCCTGTGTAGCTTCTAATAAATATTTTTGTGAAACTGCCAAAATGTCATGCTTTTCTTTTTTACGGCTAATATCGTGCTAACCAGCAATTATATTTATTTACTAGTTAACTAAAAGCTTCCGTTATAAATAACGAAATCAATTGGTATAAAACTGCTTCCAAATGTAAAAACTGACAAACAAATTGGGGCGCTTATATACAATTATTTTCATTAACTAATGAAAATATGACTTGTATACGAGAATATATGGCATGTTAATTCACGCGAACAAAGGCAAGCATTTAAAATTAACTTCGGCTAGGTTTAAGTAGATTCACATTCCATAATTATTTAACTTCTTCGTTCATCACACATAGAAAAGAGTTCTCAAACTGAGGGAATTGACGTTATTCCATGAGCATATTGACTTTCATATGTGGCAAAAGAATATTACTTTGTGTGGAGAGAAGTAATTCTTCACCTCAGCGGATTCAAATCAAAAAAAATATATCTGGAATTGACCAATTCAATAACTTCGATCCAATTTTCCTCGACATCATTTCAAGAACAGAATTACATCAATAAAAAGTAGGCCGATTTTTGATATAAGAACAAGACTTTCGAATTAATAGATCGTAGATTTTGAATTGAGAGAACAGTTGCTTAGTTTTAAATACTCTGCTCTTTCCTTGAGACATTTATTTCTTTACGTGAGAAAGCTGTCTCATCAATCCGAGATAAGCAGTTTCTCATTTCCAGATAATATTCTGTTTTTGAGAGATCTATTTCTTTACAAGAATGCTCCGTTTGTTCATTACATGAACATACTATTGTAGTTCTAAATATCAGTATCTCAAATTGAGAGGACATGGTTACATATCTAAATGCGGCTTGCTTTGATGTGATACCATGATATCTCGATATGAGACCTTTTTTTCTCAACCCATGGATCTCACGTTCTTTTATTTAGATAAATATATTGTTCTATTGAGAATGTATTTCCTCATTTCAAGTCTAGGTTGAAATTATTTTAAATTAAAAACATTCATAGAAATTAAAAACTTTATTCTACAAACTAATGAAATTATACAAATAAGCCATTTCAATTCATGCATGAGATGTATTGTAAACATAAATATTTACTTATTTTCTACTCACTTTCTAATAAACCATTGACTTAATTTGTCTTCAAATATTAATTGTAGACTCAACTTTGGAATCAATTCTACTGTCACACTAGTTTTATTAGTCAAAAGTCTTAAATTGTCCATATTGAACCCATGTTCTGAAAAATATATCTTGTCTTCATTATAAAAATAAATACCTAGATATATACAGGGTGTTCAGCTAACGATGGGTCTCGGCCATATCTTAAAATTATTAGTCCTAAATTCATGAGAAAAAAATTATTTAAGTAAATCGACCGAGAGCTGATCACCCTGTATACATGAAATCTTAACGAACTTTTTAGGACAGACTGCTCTTTTAAAAAACAGTTCATCCTTGGCGTAAGTCTTTTGTTTTTGGTTCAAATGTTTCCTTTTGTTCAATTTTTTAATTCAGCAGAAAAAAACAGTGAATGGCTATTGATTTGTTTTAAAAATACAGGGAAGGTTAAAAATAAGCCCATGTTCAGTCTTCGCTGTAACACCCTGTACATAGTACATATCACAATTATTATTTCAAAGCTTCACATTTTCCAAGACATTTTAATGGAGACTTAAAATTTGCGTCATCTTATGCATACTAAGAAAATAGAAATAAAACTAATCAGCAAATTCCCTGAAAACTTTTTAATGAAGTTGTCGGGGATTCCACAAGATCTCAACAGGCCTTCCATATTAAGATTTGTTATTAATGTTTACTGAAAAATAGGTAAAAAGTAGAAGAAAGCATATTCAGTTCACATCATTCATGTTCAACTTTTTTCTTATTTGTGCTTCTCTTGTCTGAATAATTTTGAAACACCCAGAAATATTATTAGTTCTGTTTAGTAGTATACCTAAATACCCAAACTGTTTCAAAAACCAATTTCGAAAATCTTCAATCTTGCACTGAAATTTTGCAGCTTTGTGAAACGCATTTAGGTAAACAAAATGGAGTCAAAGGTCGAAAATGTGCAGTGATGCCAGCCATGAAAATCTTAGGATTTATATCACATCACATCAGCACCGAATTTGAAGGCCTACGAACAGGGTTTTTGTTAAATATAAAAAAATCTTACCTTTTATAGAGTCCACAAAAGAAAACACACATAAATCCCTCACGGGAATACGTTGTATGTATTATACACAGCAGAGCACGCCGCAAGACAAATACAAAATTAACAAAATACACGATTCACAACGCATTCATAGCAGTCTTTTTGGCTCGTCGATTCAATTGAATAGACAAAGATGGGCGGCATAACGTACCAGATTTCTACGTACCACATTCTTAAACTGAGAGCAATCATCCTCCAAACAAAATAATATTCTCTCAGAAGAACCACATGTTTGAGTTAGAAATGAAAACAAATAATTTTTCCTCGAAGTCGTCGGATCTCGAAACGAGAAATGCGGGTTCTCAGCTTAAGAAACATGGTGTTTGATATGTAGATGCTCAAATCAAGCACCTTTTACTTACTTTTGACGTTAAAAGTTTCATTATGAAAACATATCATGAGATATTTTAAATCCCAATCTGAACTTCACATGTTCTTATGGCGAGGAAAAGTATGTCAAAATAAATATTTATTTCTTCATAAGGAGAGAAATGATCTGAGCTCCTCGCTGTTTTTAGATCAAGAGATCTTTTCTTTGTGTGTCCCTAGACCCCAAATCAGTAACATTACCAAAATTTAAAAGCAGCAGCAGAATTTCACAATATTCTTTTGACATAATTCAATAAATATTTACTGATAATCGGTAAAGAAAAAGCGGGCACCCACCCGCTTACCAGAGACCTCAGTTCCTGCACGAATTTCCCAGCTTATCCTCTGGAGATGGCGCTGCTGAACCTGGAACGCGATCGCCCGCAGAGTACAAGGTCGCGGGGCCCGCCGCGCCGGCGTAAATCAACCCGGCTTAAGGTAAGTCCACGATCTGATCTTTTTGGCTCAGTTGTTATTACTTTTGAGATGAAAACCTAATTAATTGTTAGTCAAATATTACTTAGACAAAGCAGTGGTGGGTTGGAAACTTTACTAGATGCTATAAAGAGCAACCACTCCTAACAAGAAAGGAAATTTTACTTCCGAGAAAAATCTGCAAATAGTTTTGACAAATTACAAATTGCAGTTCTGCGACTGCTTACATAACCTAGCTATTATTCAGAACCTCAAATGATTATCAGTATCAGTATCAGTATCAGTATGGAAGGGGTGGCCCCTAGCGGGCCTTGCACTTAGGCCACCAATTGGACCCGTTGTGCCCCCAGCCCGCATTAGAGAACCTCCAGGATGCCGGTCCTCCTTAAGAAAGCCCGCATCTCCTTCAGACTAACACGACGCACTGAATCTGGCTCGATCGACGTCACGCCAAAGATTCTGAATCTTGCCCACGCAAAGGCGGGGCATTCCGTAAGTAGATGGTATGGAGTCTCGTCGTCCTCCATGCACCATCTACACTCCGCCTCCTCTGCAATTCTCAGCAGGGTCAGGTGCCGTCTAAGCCTACAGTGCCCGGTGTAGAATCCTACCAGGGCCCTGCACTCCTTCCTAGGTAGACACAACAGCCCCTTGGCGAGACTCTTCGCAGGCCCATGTATCATGAGCCTCGTCTGTCTCATCCCCGGAGCCGTCCGCCATACCTCCTCCGCCCGACTATCCATCCAGGTCTCCAAAGCTCCTTCGCGGACACACTGGGCGATCCCCACACAGGGGTCAGGCCCCAAGTATCCGCGTGCGGAGCCTTCTCTTGCTAAGGCGTCGGCTGTCTCATTTCCCGGTACACCCGAGTGTCCCGGTACCCAGACCAGCGTAACCTTTTTTCGCTTTGCAAGTTCAATCAGCCAGCTTCTACACTCCCTTACCAACAGAGAGCGCGTACGGACCGACTTCAGCGCCATGAGTGCGGCCTTGCTGTCAGAGCAGAAGAAAATCCTCCTGCCACCGACATTGAGCCTTAACGACTCCCAGACCCCCATCATGATCGCAAAAATTTCCGCTTGGAAAACCGTAGTGTGCTCGCCAAGTGAGGCGTATAATTCCCGCCCCAGAGCCTCACAGTACGCACCTGCTCCGGACAGTGTTCCCATTCTGGACCCGTCTGTGAACCAGACTAGCCCATCCCAGGTTCCCATCCTTCCCTCCGTCCAGTCCTCCTTTGTAGGGAAGAGGAAGTTTAGTCCCTCGGGGAAGCCTATCTCAGGAACCATCGCGTCACCTGGCATACCCAGGATGGCTAGGTCCCCAGACAGGCCTCGCCATAGACCACAATGGCCCCAGCAGGAGCCATTGTCCCTCCACATCCCCACGTCAGCCAATCTCATGGCCGCCCTGGCTGCCTCGTGCCTCACCCGGTCCGTCAACGGGGGCAACCCCACCAGCACCTCCAGGGCCCTTGTGGGTGCCGTCCTCATAGCCCCGGTGATGCAGAGGCATGCAAGTCGCTGTAATTTGTCCAGCACTAGTCTGGACGCTATTTTCATGGATCCTGGCCACCAAACAACCGATCCATGCATGAGCATCGGAGCGATCATCGTCCTGTATATCCATAGCATAGTTTTCGGCCCAAGTCCCCAGGTCCCTCCCAGCGCCCTACGGCAAGCCCACAGAGCACTGAGCGCCGCCGCGGTCTTGAGCCGAATGTGTTCCTGAAAGGTCAGTTTGGAGTCCAACCAGACACCCAGATACTTGACGCATTTCTTCGCCACAAGAGGGGTCCCTTCCAACGCGATATTGGGAGAGACCTCCAACTTCCTTTTTCTGGTAAAGATGACCATCTCTACCTTGCTGGGATTCGCTCTGAGTTCGTTATCCCTACACCACTGTGAGAACCTTGTCAGTGCTTCCTCCAGAAGCCTCTGCAATATTCCCACCTCGGTACCTTGTGCCATAATCACGACGTCGTCTGCATAGGCCTGTGCATAGACCCCATGCTCTACTCTCAGGATACGTAGGATCTCGTCCACCACTAGGCACCACAGGAGGGGGGACAGAACCCCCCCCTGAGGGCATCCCCGCGATGACTCGACCCTAACCACCTCATCTTCCAGCCTAGCCTCGACCCTCCGCCCAGTGAGCATGGAGCGGATCCAGCTCGTTATGACCGGACCCACTCCCGTTCGCTCCACCGATCGGCAGATCGAGCCCACGGCTGTGTTATTGAAGGCTCCTTCAATATCCGCAAACACGCACACCGATAGCCGTCCGCCTCCCAGCCCCTCCTCCAGCCTGGATACCAGGTGGTGAAGAGCCGAGTCCACCGACCTGCCCGTTCGATATGCGTGCTGCTCCGGACTCAGAGGGGCTCTTAGAGCCACCCACTCCCTAAGGTATCGGTCCACCAGCCTCTCTAGTGTCTTCATCAAGAAGCTGGTGAGACAAATAGGTCGATACGATTTCGTATCGGTATAGTCGTTCCTTCCCGCTTTGGGAATGAACACCACTCTGCTGTGCCTCCAGGGCTCCGGCACGTACCCGTGCGCGATAGAAGCCCTGAAAAGGTCCATTAGCGGCGTGCTAAGAAGTCCTCCGTCACGCTGCAACAGCGCTGGAAAGACCCCATCCTCACCTGCCGCCTTAAACGGGGCGAAGGTCTCGATCGCCCACCTTAGCCTATTGTAGGTGACCATCTTTTTGGCAGTGCCATAGTCAGCTCTAATGCTGAACCCGGCCCCGCCATCACCTCCCCGGCCCATGGCTGTTGAGCCTGGGAAGTGTGTGGTCAGTAGCTGGTGCAGAGTATCCGCCGGTGACGACGTATAGCCTCCACCTGGCTTACGGACACTGCCCAATTTGACGAGTGGATCCCTTGACAGCACCTTGCAGAGCCTAGCAGCGGCCGGGGCTTGGGATACCCCTCCACAGTAGGCCCTCCAGGCACTCCTTCGCGATCCTCTCAGCTCTCTTTTGTACTGTCCCCGGGCCTCTTTATATAGGTCCCAGTCAGTATCCACCCCGCTGTGTCTAGCCCTATTAAAGAGCCTCCTCAGCTGTGTCCTAAGGTTCTCCAGAGTGGAATTCCACCAAGGAGTTTTCCCTTTACTGTGCCGCTTAGTCACGGGGCAGCTGCTTGCGAAAGCCCCGGCCATCGATGATCCTATCCACCTTGCGGCGTCATCCAGCTCATCGGAGGCCCGGTACTTCCTCGGCATGTCCCTTAGACGCCAACTTAGCTCCTCCCTATAGAGGTCCCAGTTGGTTGCTTTGGGGTTCCTAACTTCCTCAGCTCTCGCTGAGGAAGGGCCCAGTTCTATATTGATGTATCTGTGGTCCGACATCGAGTCTTCCACAGACACACCCCATTTCGTAATATCCGGGAACAAATCCCTGGTGCACAGAGTCAAGTCTATGACCGAGCTTCGTCCCGTAGTGAAGAAAGTGGGCTCACTCCCTCTGTTGGCCACCTGCAGCCCTACAGATGCAATGAATTCCAACAACTCTTCCCCTCTCCGATTGGATCCAGCACTGCCCCACACTATGTGATGCGCGTTGCTATCACATCCAATCAGGAGTGGAGTATTTACCTCCTCGCAGTAGGTAACCAGATTCCTGATTCCCTCCGGCGGGCAGGGTTGTTCGGCTGGGAAGTACGCTGACGCTAGTACCACCCTCTGTACACCTACGCTTGTAGGAATCTTGACTAGGATAGGGACCAGGTCCCTAGTAGCCTTATCCCTTAGGAAAAAGGCCTCCAGTCCCACTGTCAATATACCTGCTCTGGGGTCCCCCATAGTCAGATCCGGTGTATACAACACAGATCCCGCCATGGACAGCCCCCTTACCCTGGATTTAACAATCCAAGGTTCCTGGATAAGTACAACTGCTGTACCCTCCTCTACTATCTTCCTGCATAGGTGGGCCGTAGCAGCCCTACTATGCTGCAGATTTATCTGTAAAATGGACATGGTCAACGCCCGCCCACCCTTCATTCATACTGAAGGTTGCCCCTCAGTCTGAGTCAGACTGACGGAGCTCCTCCTCTGTGGCACCTCCCGGAGGGGGCCCCACCTCTACGTTAACCTCTGACTGAGGAGCGGCCAGCGGTGATCCCACCATGGAAGGACCGGCAGCTTCCTCAGAGGCCCCCACATCCACTTCCATGGCGAGCTCATCCTCGGGGCCCTCCTCCGGAGAGCTCCCGTCTGGAGCCGCTGGCCCCTCCTCAAGTCTCGACCCCGGTGCAGCCTCAAATGATTATATTTAGAGTGTAACCTTAATAAAATATAAAATTCACATAGGTAGTTTAAAAAAAAAATAGAATATATTTTAAAGCAATTTATGCTATCCTTAATAGATAGGTTTCGGTTATTGTTTATGTACATTCAGCATTTATATTCATTATGTAAACTGCCAATTTTCCATGTTTTCTTTCAGCCCCCGCCCTCAGATGGAGGGTTCTTGGACGCAAGGAGGACAGCGCGCTCCCTACCGATCAATAAGAAGTGGCTCGGCCACAAGAAATTACAGGAACTAAACGGAGAAGTGCGTGAGAAGCGTGATCGAGACCAAGAGGCTGAGATCGGTACTATCAGCCCTGTGCCTCCAAAACCCGTAAACCATGTAGAAAGTCCGCAACCTGAAATTCAGAAAAATAAGGAAGCCTCAACAACAACCCGATAGGGATCATCGTGAGCAGAATCCAAAGTGACTTATCACCAAAATCTTAAAACCCATTTTTTTCATTATAATATTTATTCATAATTGATTATGTTGGATTTATATTCCTAATTCTAATAGCATGCTTATAGTTACATCACGCTGTTTTGCCTGTCGTTGTTTGCTTCAACGTTCGGCCAGCGGATGGTGGCACCCTTAGGGGATGATGTTATCCTACTAGCTAAAACCAGGAGTGTGGTACCGCGTTGTGTATATATGTTCCTTCCTTGGGTTACCCCTTCAAGGACGCTATGACGTGAAATTGCTATGAGCTCTTGTTGCGTGCTACTTGTACGATATTTGTTAGTTCAGATAATATATACAGGGAAAACTATACCAAAAAAACCCTGTTTCAAGTGCTCCCTTTGGAGCAGGGCGTCAGAATATTTACATTATTTACATTAACTATATACATTATATACAACATAGAGTACTAGCAAGGTACTTCTAATAAAAGGTAAAGACTTTGTGTCTGATCCGGTAGGATTGCAATGATCTCAAGTGAATGAGTCGAATTTCCGCGGTCCGGTTGTGGAGTCATGGATGCTTCCGTGGCATGGAATCAAGTGAGCTATATAAGTAGGAGCTTGTCCCTTGACAAGCCCCGCCCCCGTGAGCAATCACGGTGAGCTGGCCAATAAGGAGGCAGATCGCTTATGCCGCCAAGGCGCGTGGTTGCTCCTGCTCTCCTGGTATCTGTGTGTTATTGTACATTTTAGGTGCTGGGTGTTTTATTCGTTGTTCCTGAGGGGAGTAGGGTTTTGGGGAGTCTTAGCTGCTTGTAAAATAATGTGGTTTCTCGATAGATAGTGCCGTGCCTTATGGGGTGTTCCGGGCTGTATCGCACGTTGGCGATATTTGCCGCTACACGCGAGGCCAGCGATGCATTCCTCAACGTATTCGATTTGTGCCCACGCGCGCAGGTCTTCGACCCTTACTCGATCGTACAAAGTGAGAGAGAACGCCGCCCTCAGGTAGTGATTTTGGATAACCTGAATTTTCTTTTTGTACCCCCTGGCCGCGGAGCAACATACAGGAGCGCCATACATAAGTGCAGGCCGGATTATTGTTCTATAAAGGATAAGCTTGTTGCGCGGGCTCAGACAGGATCTGGTCCCGATCAACAAGCCTAGACCCTTTTTTATAGCTGCATATGCTGGCTAAAACTCAACTTGCTATCGAATATTATACCGAGGTATTTGACTTTTTGTTTGGGAATTATAGTGGTATCGCCTACTATTAAAGGTGCTATAACTATGTCCTTGAGCTTTCTGGACATTAGTATAAGCTCAGTTTTAGACATGTTCAGTGTGATTTTCCACTGTTTATAGTAGGAGATTAAAGCGTTTAAGTGCTCAGACACGTTTGATTTCGCCACTTCAGCTAGGGAATTTCGGGAATAGATTGCCGTATGGTCGGCAAATAAGGCGATATGGGTATCGGGATGAGACGGGATATCTGCAATATAAAGATTGAAGAGTAGCGGC
Organism: Pissodes strobi; assembly: GCA_016904865.1. Classification (NCBI taxonomy): domain Eukaryota; kingdom Metazoa; phylum Arthropoda; class Insecta; order Coleoptera; family Curculionidae; genus Pissodes; species Pissodes strobi. The sequence goes on along the minus strand of MU182024.1, from coordinate 12,267 downwards.
GATAGTACGGTACCCTGCGGGACCCCAGCTCGTAGTCTTTCTACTAGCTGAGACCTGTTTCCCTATGCGAGTCGTGAAAGAACGTCCGGCAAGGTATGATTCTATGAGGGCAGTCCAGTATAGAGGTATACTGTATTTTTGCAAGCAGTTTGTACAGGAGTCCTTCATGCCATACCTTGTCAAACGCTTTCTCGATGTCAAGCAATAGTAGTGCGGTTGATTTCTTTTCATTGAAGCCCTTATAAGTATCGGTGGCTATTTTCGCGGCCAGCATGACAGTGCCATGCTGGCCCCGAAAGCCGAATTGCTCTGGTGGTAGAATTTCTAGGCTTTCGACGACTTTGCTCAGCCTCGGCAAAATGAGCCTCTCGGTCACCTTGCCGAGGGTGTTAAGCAAAGAAATCGGTGTGTATGATGATGGCAGGGTTGGACCTTTATCTGGTTTGGGAAAGAGTACTATGCACGCTACCTTCCATGGTTCAGGGAAATGTTGCAACACGATCATCGCGTTAATTACATGCATATATTGGACTAATGCTTTCCAGGGTAGATTTTTGAGGACTATATTCGGAATATTATCCGGGCCGGGTGCTTTCTTTCTTGGAAGACGATAGAGAGCTTTGCGGATTTCCGCAGGGCTGATTCTCAATTTATCGAGTACTAACGGGGGAATTGGGTATTTAAGGATTCGGAAAGTTAAGATATTATTAGTGCAATGTTGTTGTTCGGGCAGGGTGTCGGGTGTCTCGCTATATACACCCTCCAGATAGTCCGCGAAGGCTTCCGCTTTCCCTAGATCATCGATGATGTCTAGATGCCTTATTTCAGGGATTTGTGCGTAACCTCCGCGGACTCGTTTGGCGAGTTTCCATAGCGAGCCGTCTTTCCTGCCTACACTATTGATATAGTTCAACCAGATTTGGTTCCTGTGTTCCCGTATTTTTACCTTGATTTCCTCCGTTAGCGCGCCGATACGAGCGGATCCCTCTCTAGTCCTGTTTCTCTGCCATCTTCGCCGAAAACGGTTTCTATAGGAGATGAGATTAAGGATATTTTCGGGAAGGGTTTCTATCCAGGATTGTATGGCATCCCTGGGACACGTAGCATCACGTATGCGCTGGATATTTGTTGTTAGAGTTTTAACCTCGTTTTCTAGCTCCTGGATGGTATCTATTTGCCCGGGAACAACAGTTAACTCATTTAACCTATCCCGGAACACCCTCCAGTCAACATTCCTGTATGTAACGACGGTGTCGTTTGACGGGGGGACCCTGTGATACAGGCCAATCTTGACTGGAAGGTGATCCGAGCTTAGGTCGTTGAGCTCCTGCAGTTGAGTTGTTCTTATTGCACCCCGGGTTATAGCGATGTCCAGGAACGAATCGTAACGTAGAAAGGTGGGATTTGGCGTTCTGTGATAGGACATTTCCTGGTCGTTGTCGATCACCCTCTTGTGCAACCTACCCCTGCTATTGGTAACGCCACCCCATTCATCATGTGAGGTATTGAAGTCGCCAATAAGCAGGGATGCCTTGTTCTGTGGGAGTAGTGCGAAGATATCAGCTTCCGTAAGGCGGAGAGCTGGAGGCGCGTAACAGCCGCAAATACGTAGGCCGCTCTCGGTCTCGATACAAACATGTTCTATTAAAGAACTAAGATTTCTAGTTCTTTTATAGCGGAGCGACCTATGCACGAAGCAGGCCACGCCTCCTCCGGCTCGGGCCTATCAAATCTCTCGACGTTATAGTGCTTAATTTTAATGTTAAAATCAGGTGTTAGCCCTGTTTCACAAGGAAAACGACCTGGTAATTGGAAGAATACATGAAATTACGAAATTCGCAACATGCAACAAGTAACATTTACACATTAAACTTGGTATATTCAAACGAAAAGAAGCGCAGAGACGCTTGAATAATCTCTGCCTTGTTTCCTCTGTAAGTTTCGAGCATGTTAGCGTAATGCTCTAAAGCTAAGAATAGCTGTTCAAGGTTTACTAACGAGTTAATCTTATTTACAACATTATTTAGGTTTAGCATCAAGTTAGAAATATTGCTGTTATTTGCATTATTTACATTTGAGTTTAAATTTGAGCCGCGGGCAGTACCACTAACCTGTGCTACATTGTTGTTCATGTTTGAGTTTTGTGTTGACACCAGGGAGCCTCGAGAGACATGACAATGAACGTAGAGAATATAAGCGGCAGAGAAGAGAAGAGAAGAGAAGAGAAGAGAAGAGAAGAGAAGAGAAG
>MU182024.1:0-10009 GCA_016904865.1 Pissodes strobi | reverse complement strand
AGAAGAGAAGAGAAGAGAAGAGAAGAGAAGAGAAGAGAAGAGAAGAGCAGAGAAGAGAAGAGAAGAGAAGAGAAGAGAAGAGAAGAGAAGAGAAGAGTAGATGAGCAATGTTACTTCTGGCGCAATTTCGACCATTTTTACATGTAAATCTCCATAAGAAAATCGCAGGTCCATCCTGGTCATTTTTGTTCCCAAGCCGCCGACTTGGGCTATAGCATATTATAGGGTGGGGCACCGGGCAGATGACGTTTGACAACTGACATTTGACAGATGACAAGTGACAGCCGACGTGTGACAAATAGCAGATTGTTGACTTGGGCTATAGCATTTTTTTTAAGGCGTGGTCCCTTAGTATCCTTCCGTGTTATAGAACCCACTGCGTTACAGAACACTACGCGTTACAGAACTCACCGCGTTACAGAACCCTCTGCGTTACAGAACCCTCCGCGTTACAGAACCTGCCGCGTTACAGATCCCTCCGCGTTACAGATCGCTCCGCGTTACAGAACCCTCCGCGTTACAGACTCGGCTATCTTCGGAAGCTTCGATTCGGAAGCTCTCGGTCATCCTCGAAAGCCCACGACTATCCTCGGCATCTCTCAGACATTCTCGGAAGCCCACCACTACCGTATACAATAATATTTGTCTATATACCGATCTTCAAGTAGTAGACCGTTTTGTTATATCAATTTGCTCATTGCGTTAAATCAGATATGGCGGGAAATTTAAAATAAGCGTATAGATATTAGGAAAAATAAATAATGTATATGATATACTACCATGAAATATTAGACATCTTGTAGATCTTTTTTCTCGTCCTCGAGCACCACGTGACCTACTCGATCTGCCCCTTGCTCAATATGACGTCCATCGTAATCATCCTATGAGCACAATGTCATTGACAGCGCGTTCAAAAGGCATTCATAGCATGCATTTAGGTGTAACAGCAGCGCTTCATGAAAGGTAGGCGAGCCAAAGTTCTACGTTATTTTTAAATATAATTTAAAACACATTCTTTACTTAAATTATTTTGGGATATTAGTAAATAAAACACCACAAGGAAAGGCTAATACATTTATTAACCATCAATATTACATAGTTTATTTACATCGTCAACAATTTTATGTTTATTATAATTAATAAATTCTGATGTATAAATGTCCATAAATCTAATTTACCAACTCTTAAATATTTATTATGGGAGACACTTGTTTACATTTAATTCTAGAAACAAGAGCTTGGCTAAAGACCAACCAGACTCCCCGATTTTCAATTCACTCGACTTGCAGGATAAAATTTGTTGAAACTCAGCAAATACTGTTTCTAGATCTGTATTTTTGGAAATAAATGTATAGCGGGAGCTAAATGATTTTATATCTGACGTTTCTTGAGAAGCTAATAGATATAACCCAAATAATTCCATATTAACTTTAAGATTTAAATGATCCGAGAGACCCTTTTCTATCAAACGAATAATTTTAGGCTTAAGTTCCTCTAAATATAACAGCACATCTATAGGATGTAACTTGGTAGAAAGCCTATAATTAATCATTCTATTTTTGAATGCAGTATTAACAATTTCAGCTCCTGCTTCTAGCTCAACACAACATTTATCTTTATGTTTATGACTAAGTCTATCCGAATGAGCGGAAACATTTTCCTTGCACTCCTCACTGAAGAAATACATTTTTAAGACTGAGGGAAAACGTTAGGATATCAATATTTATATATCTTAATGCTATAAACTATAATATGATATATCTGCAAGTATATATTTTAACCACTATTTATAATATTCCTATAAATTAGTCAACATAACCTATTAACATTGATCAACCTCCATTATTGAATAATGTCCCCAAGGAAGTGTTTCTACAGAGTATTTTGAAATTTGTCGTTTATCATCATGTGGGCTCAAGCCAATTTTAGATTGTTTAATTGTATGCAACGTATGTTTTTTCGATCTAATTAAATTTTGAGAAATCGTTTTTTCAGTAAAAGTTTCAAGGCACTCTACATAATCTTGAAACGTAATTTTGCTGTTAATAACACACTTCTTGATGCCCTTAATCTTTTTTGTTAAGCCTTTATTTTTCAGAATCGTTTGGATCTCCTCACGCTCCTTTCCCTCAGCTTCTAATTTAACTCGCTCTTCTTCTAATTCTTCAGCAGTGAAAAATAGTTTTGTAGCATACATTTTGGACCGAAGGCCGATGAAATGGGTCATTATTCGCCCATTGTTCTCGTCTTTCATCATTCCAAGAACTTTCTTGTTCACTAATGGAATGGAATATTCATTATCGGGGGCATAGTCGGACGTATCAAAATATTGAGAACAGTCTTTTCGCATAACATCATAAACATCAGTGTTTTTGATTTCATATATAAGCGAATCAGTATCTGTATAGAGTACTTGGCAGTTTGAAAAGTTTCTTGCCATATAATTGTAATGAAAATCATATATTGTAGTTTTGGCTAAGTCTAGGATACTCATTCCTACATATATAGGTTTATTAAAAAATACCTCGGATTTCGCAAGCTCAATAATCAATAAATTTTCATTTATTATGGTGCTGCTTTTAAATTCAGGTCTTGCTATTAATGCCTCAGCGCCATAACGGCCAGCCCAATTTGTTACAAGTTTTATAGATGAGTGTTTTCGGATATTCTCCATAGTTTTTCCAAACACTGCGTTGTTCATTAGCTTAAACAAGTTCTTTTCAAACTCATTATTTGCATTTTGCCTGAGGAGTGTGTTAAGATCGATATATGACTTTAACCACGGAGATTGTGAAAATGATAATACTCTATGTATCTTTTTGATTTTAACTCCCAAGGCTAAAGCTTGCTTTAAATTTCTATAATGAATAACATACTCGGTTTTATTATACAGAGTCCCCAAAAGTTTTTTATTATTTTTATTTTTAGAACCTATAGGAACATCATGTTCTGGGCATGGTGGAAGGTCCGAAAATTTATCATGAAGCTCATGGGGAATTTCGAGATCAACTTCTAAGATATATCCAGTACTAGCATCATCGGAAATTTTTGAAACGTCTAAAGTATTAATATCTTCACGAGATAGCCAATTAAAGTTTCCATAAGGCAGATATTGTGACATGGCCCAGCCATACTGGTTATTAATATCAAAGTACATTAAATAAGAATCTTCTTTGGATGGGTCATATGATGATATGTACTTATTATTGGCTTCAGCATATCTTTTCGAGCACTGACTCAATCCACCTCTTATACCCTTTTCGACAAACATAACCTTGTCCAAATCAGTTAAGAGCTCAAGCTTACGCTGGTTAGTTTTAAACATATGGTATAACATACAGTTCCATGTATCACCAGGTAGGGTATAGTAGTGGGCAGGATCTATGCCATATGTTTTTGAGGACGTATTTCGAAACTGTTCAAAAACATCAGCGAGCAATAAAATATCCGTCTTCATATAGAGATCCGAATATTCCTGCATTGATTTACAACCGAAAGCGGACCAAACTTTCTTCGCATGAGCATAAGCTTTATTACTTATCATGGAATCAGTCAAACTATTATCAAATTCCATTTTGGAGGGCAATTTAGGTGCACTAAGCTTGTCCCAACTATCCATAAAATCATAGGGAAACACACCTTTTTTACATAGTAGTGAAAACTGATTTTCAGTCATGTCTTTGAATTCTGATTTTAAAATTGGATATTTGGGCAAGTATGATGCTAATTTATCAAGGCCTGAAGCTAAGAATCGAAAGCTATCTATAAATCGGAATTTAATTAGGTTTCCAGGTACATGCTTAGTGAAAGAAATACATCTTTCTTTGTTGACAGGTAAAACATCAATCGCCCCCTCTACTTCAGCTAATGCTTTCACCACCATATGTCCATCGTAGGAGCTCATATTGTGGAAAAGTACAGGTATTGTGTGCCCATCTTTGAAATTCATATTGCATGCTTCGTGGGCCGGGCCCCGATATTTTCCCGTCAGATGGCATTGGTCCCTAACTTTTTTATCTTCCGGCCCAAACGGTTTCTCACAAATATGACACGCCTTTGCAAAAATAAATTTTGTTTCTTGTTCCAAAGATAACCGATCCATAGGCAAGCCACATAGAAATACTGTCTCAACATTTTCGGCGAAAGCCATCAATTCTTTCACGAACCATTGCATACAATCATGGCCCGTATACGATTTATAATATGATAAACTATCATCATACGAGCATTTAACATAATAGCCAATACTGAAGGGCACATGTTCTTGGTATTGCCGGGTGTTTTTATTTTTATCATCTTCTGTGGGAACCAACAAACACTCAGTGTCCGCATAAATTACAAAGGGGGTCTTTTCCTTGTATTTAAAATCCTTAAATTCCACCCATTTTTTATCGTCTGTTGGAACCCGAGGAACTGGCCCATTATTCAGCTTTATGCAATCTTTAGTATGGCTATCTAGTTTCTCCTCTGTATAAAAGTAATGAAGGCACCGGTCACAAATATGCTTTTCTCGGCGATTCTTAGTAATTTGACTTGAAACCAAACGAGATAAATTTTTAATCCACACGTAGTGGTAATTGACAGATAAAATTTCCCCACCTATTTCATCAGGTGTTAAATAGTTATCTTGCATCATCAAAAGATTAATATGTTATTCTTGTTTCTTTTTCGATAAATAAGTGGGAATAACATTATACTTATTTTTAACTTTTTCTAACCGGTAAACATTAATAGATAAATTGTTTTGCTTTTCAAATCTAGGAACTTGCCTTAAAGTCATAGGAAACTGTATACCATTTAAATTCAAGACATCCTTGGGGTTTGGATATGATGATGTTCTATAAGCAATATTATGAGGAACAGGAAATAAAGCAGAAACTATCGCCCATCCAAAACATAAATCATCGGCGTTCTGAACATTAATACAAGCTTTTTTATGTTTTATAGAGGCAGGAAGATCAGCATAACTACCGGCCCTAAGAGGATTAAACTTATTTATATTAAGAGCTAGATTAATGATTTTACTGAGCGCCCAGCCACTGTCTTTTTCCTGGAACTCGTCCAACTCAGCTAGTAAAGGATTTTGAATCTTTTCTCGGAACCACTCGTCTAAATCTGTATCTTTATAGATAGCCGCATTCCTAGTATTTAAATATTTATTCTCAGCCTGAACTTGAGCGGCTTTAGTAATTTGGAATTCGCCACACAGTACAGCATTCACTTTCAACGCATCATCCTTCTTTAAAGCGTTCTGCATCCTTCTTTTGAATAAAGCTGCACAGTCTTCTAAAAACGGCTTGACATCGCTGTGACGGAGGTTAATGATTGCTCCAGTTCTTACTCTTGATTCGAAGGCCGAATGAAGATCTTCCTACTTGACCCGATGTTTAGCCGTCTGCTTGGTTTCTTTAAGGCCCAATCCAATTTTTCGCTTCAGTTTGAACTGTGCTCTCATGCTTTTCACGTTGGCTAGAGCACTAATTAACCGCTGCTTTTCGCCTATGGAGGAAGCTTTTTTCACTGCTTTATTTATTCGGCGTACTGCCTTGGCACATTCCTGCAGGCCACCTCGTACCTCTTCATCACTACTTTTGGGTGTTATAACCCCAAGAAGAGCTGCTAGATGTTTTAATAGTGCAATAACAAAAGACATCTTAACACAGGAGCTATGGTTGTTGAAGAACTAATGACCGAGGAAACTGCTGCAACCCTATTTATACTCTTGGAGAGAGGTGCGTTCAGAAACCTGTAAAGACGTTGCAAATTATGAGTGCGTTCAATAATCATAACATAAAAATCTACAGCATATTTAACATTAAAACTTACTCTAAAGACGACTGCTAAGCTCCTTCGGAAAAGTCCTGAAAACATATTGTAAAATAAGACTTTCAATCAAAATTTTTTGTATAATATCTTTAATAGATTTTGAAAACAGCCTTTCTAGGTATAAATAAATACCTTTGCCTTTACGGAAACCAATTTGATGTCGAACAAGTAAGCACATATTCAAGCGTGAATTTATGATGAAAAATAAATACTATGAAACCTGTAAAGCTTTTAAATAATTATAAATTAAACAATTATGGCAAACTATAAAATGCCGGATTTATTCCTAATATGTTTTTATTTATGAGTTTGATTATGTAGGTAGAACACACCTAAGTTCTTGAAATATAGGACCAATATGAATGTGCGGGCTATAGAAATTATTATAATTTAGAATTCTCATGTTTATTTTATATATTAGGATATTATTAGATTAAATCAGAAAAAATATTCAAATCAATCTCAATGTTGAAAACATTACTTATTCAAATCGCAAAAAGGTATTTCACCATTCATATTTTTGCAGTCAAAACGAACGGTCATGCCTAAGGAGTGCGATCGGGGAAGAGCTTGTAATTGCTCAGAGTGTATTCCGAAGCTCGAGGAAATATGTGAAATATGTGGCATTGAAAAAGGATATCGAGTTGGCAGTAAATATTACAAGGATCGGAAAGGGTGTCCAGGCTATGATTTCAAGACATGTTGTTATACCTGTTATGAGGAAAATTATGGAGCTAGCTAGAGCTATAAATTGTTGAGGAACAAATTAAGAATCCGCCCCATCGAACATATTTAGGATACAGGACGCATGCAGACGTTCAAAAAATACTTTTAATTTGTTTTTGTAGCGAATTAAAAAGCATTAAACTTGCAAGAAGTTTAACCTCAGATACAGTCAAGATTAGGATTTGCATCAGTTTTACCATAAAAAAGAAAACAAAATCAATTGAATTGGACAAGATGGATCTTCCAATGAGAGGCGATTTGGAGGAATGGTTTAGAAAAAATATATTGCCATCGTCGGGCGATAAAATTTGCGTTAATCAAGAACCTATAACAGATTTGAGTCTTAGAGTTAATTGCGATCTAAAAGGATGTCGGTCCCCACAGAGAAACACCTGCCGAGATAAAAAGAAGAGAATGGTGTAGTCAGGGCCCGCTCTAGGGCCGGACAACTCGAACATTTGTCCGGGGCGGCAAATTGAAAGGGCGGCATTTTTTCACAAAATGTCCAGTTAATGGAAAAAATGAATATTTTATTAAAAAAAATAATGTATAGGATTAAATTGTAGTGTAAAAAAAACATCTGTCGCGACCGACGGGAATCGAACCCGCAGCGCCGGAATGACAGGTAAGAACGCTACCTTCTACACCACCGAGGCGTTGCAGAAATTTTGCTAAAACGGTAAAAGGGACTAACCCAAACTAAATTAAAGATTGGAAAAATGGTCCATTCGAAAAATTATCGATTCGAAGAATTGTCTTTTCGAAGAACTGTCCATTTGAAGAAATTTCGTTCGAAGAACTGTCGTTCGAATAATTGTCATTCGAAAAACCATCCGGATTCAGATGAAATTGGCGTTGAGGCTAGTTTTGAATCAACAATACCACGACATCGTGTAAGAAGAAGAAAAACCCATTGCTCATACGAAACACGAGATGAACCGATCGAAGATCCCAAAGAAAAATATAAGATCGATTTTTTTTTATTTTACAATTGATCAAGCACTAAATTTTAAACAACTTAGTCACCATGGTAACTATTTTCAGTTCTTATATAATAGGTTTGTTGTTGTTCTAGCAGCAATTTCAAACGGTTCCAAACCGTCCGGAGTTTGCGCATAGCGATATAAGCGACGCTTATATCGTTATGCGCAAACTCCGGATGGTTTGAAACCGTTTGAAATCGCTGCTAGAACAAACCTATTATATACGAATTGAAAAACATGTCTAAAGAGACGCTATTAAATCACCGCAAGGATTTAGAAAATATTTTAACTGATGGTGATTCTGTTGACATAAATGGGGTAGAATTAGTAGAGGAAATTTCTGCGGTTTGGACAAAAAAGGAAGCCCGAGCAATGTACTAAAATTAATAACTATGTTAAATTTTGCACCAAACCTTAGTGTTGCCTTAAGCATATTGCTGACTATACCAATAACGGTTGCAAGTGGGGAAAGGAGTTTTTTAAAATTAAAATTAATCAAGAACTTTATACGTTCCACTACCACGCAAAATCGTCTTAATGGTTTAGCTATTTTGGCGATTGAGCATGAAATTGCTGATCAAATAAACTTAAAAGAGGTAATAAAAAAGTTTTCAGAAATAAAAGTGAGAAATAAATGTATCCTGTGACTTTAAAGTAGCTGATGTTATTTTTGTTTAGTTTTTATAGGATGTAAGTTTTGTTTGTGCGGTTGTGCAATAACACATTTTTTTAATAATATTAAAAATGCACCTGGTTAACAATTAGTTTGCTTTTCATTATTTTGGTATTTGTACTATCCTTGGACCCATAGTGTTACCTTCAAACGTATTAAAAATTATTGTTTATAGGAATAAGTGTTATATTAATATTACCCTTTTTAATGTTTACTGTTTTGTCCTATTTGAATTTTAATTATGTTATATATTTCTTTTTGAATATACGTTTTTAATATAATTTAAAACCATTTGATTTTTATTTTAAACAAAAGATATACATTTTTAAATATATATTAGGGGGCGGCAATTTGCCTTTTTGTCCGGGGCGGCGTAAACGCTGAAGCGGGCCCTGTGTAGGTGTAATTTATAAATTATATATCTAAATAATAAATGACGTTATATTCTAATAAACATTTAAAAACATCACTCTATTATTAAATAACCCTACACATCTTGTAAGGAGCCTATTGAATGAGAAAAGTTTAACCTGTAGCACACCTGAGAAGCCAATTTTCTAAAACTAGATTCATAAGGTATTCAGCTTAAACAGGGCTGTCTGACCTGTCTGTCTGACCTGTCCGACCTGTCTGACCTGTCTAACCTGTCTGTCCTGTCTGTCTATCCTGTCTAACCAGTCGACCCATCTGTCTGTCAGTCTGTCTGCCCGTCGATCTGTTTGTATTTTATATTATATTTAGCTGAGCCATAAAAGCACAGCTCCTTACTCTAAAGCCCACGGAGTTTACTTTATTTATTTTGTTTAACTATTTCTCGTATAACTTATACACAAAAAAAAAACTCGTCTAAAGTCTATATAGTTTTGGGTCCTATTTGAAAAAATCGTGTTGCTAAACTATCATACTTTACCATCTATCAAGTTAGCAAATGTTCTTAACATACATACATCATTCAACTTGAGTTATAAGAAAACAGTTTTTATATCTACACTATTTAACCAAATTTAATTTCAGTAAATTCCTATTATTTCCTGAAGTCATTTAATAGAATCAAAAACTTACCGTATGCAAAAAACTTAGCATCACAAAACACTGTCCAAATTGACGTTTGATTTTAGGTAGTGGCTTGCTTTGCCGAGAGAACTGGAGTGACTGATTTTCGCGTTGAGTAATATATTTATACTACAGCAGAACGCGTCGTCAGTGGATCCATCCGAGTCTTTCCGAGGTAGCCCGAATCGGTATTCGTCACACCGTTTTGTTACGACTTGCATCCGCGGTTAGATTGTTCTAATCCACGCCGTTGTGGTTGATATTATTTATGCATAGATTATTACATCCTGCCAGCCCGCCAAGTCGTTGCACAAACAGGAAGTCGTTGTGGCTGATATCATTTATTTATAGACTGTCGACCCGCCAGCCTGACGCCTTGCAAGGATATTTATTAAAAAATATCTTGTATTTGATTTGCATTATTTAAAAATATAATAAGCCGACACACATACGTTTTGAAATCTTAACCCATTTACATCAGTTAAGAAACTTTATATATATTTTATAGAAACGTTGCCATAGGTAGCTCAACATACCCGTACATGAGTATACCTAGACATACCTGATTAAACGGAACATGCCATAGCGTGCTCATTCATAACCAAACGTGACTATGGATGGCATTTGGCATATAACATAACCAGTAAAATGGAGTAGCCCACGTGATTGATAATGACAAGTGACAGCTGATAGTTGACAGATGACATACGAAGTAGTCGAAAAATTTATGTTACATGCCTATCAACTG
>MU182023.1:590286-694845 GCA_016904865.1 Pissodes strobi | reverse complement strand
TAAATTAACTATCTTTACAAATTGGCGACTGAGCTAGTAAATCATTACTAAGTGGCACACTATAAGTTACAAAGTGGCGCCCAATGCCATACATAATTAATTAATTTGTATTCAACTAACTAAGTCACACAACTAGCACTCTCCCGTAACTTTTTCTCATATTTTGTCGTACGGGAAAATAAAAACTGTCATACAAGGGAAATTTTTTTGATTTTCGAACCTGCATTTAAATTTTAGGTAACCTTGCATATATACGTATATATTTCTTTAATGAAATGCTTTGTATATTGCTGGATAAAATGAAAGATCTTTTTTTATGTTGAGATTTGATCAATTTAGAAAATGTATGTTATTATTGTTTTTACTGTTCAAAAACTTATTGATTTATATGCAGTAATCATGGCGGCGTATATCAAGATAATGTAAATTTAATGCAGCTAAGACCTTTTACACGGTCATATCAGTTCTCAGTTCATATTCAGTCTCAGTCGAACTGTCCTTTTTTTCTACGTGTAAAAAGATAAAAACTGAAAGGAAACACAAGCGGAGATGGAGAACTGACGGGATGGACAGACCTATTTTTGACTGAGAGTGAAATTCAAGTGAGAACTGATATGATCGTGTAAAAGGCCTGTAACATGCCCGTATTTACTTTATTAAAATTATTATTATGATGAACTCATAATTTCAAAGTCTACGCCTATGGACTGTCCTTGTTTTCGTACAGGCGGGCACCACTACATTTAGTAGTGGGGGCCCGGGATAAAGCTTTGTTCGTGATTCATAATACTATAAAGAGGCGGGGCGAGCATTTGTTGATGCTGAATGCAGGTTCATGAATGCGAATTTTTATGAATGAGTTGTCGGCTTTCTTTAGGTTAAATGTCTTTGGTTAGGCACCTAAATGCGCAATTTTGCTCTAATTTGACTGACACTGTATCTCTTACGGTTTTCGAGATCCCCATACATAGACTCGAATTCGAGCCACCCTGACCATGACACACATGACTTTAATTCTATTTCATACTAATTTTTCTACACAATTTCTTGAGATGTAATGATATAATAACATAAAGTACATCCATAATTCTTAGTAGAGTTCAAAGTGAAATTACAAGACTTTCTTGTAAAACTTTTCTAGAACGCTGTTGTAATACTACCTGTGCCAGGAAGTGAATTATATTTACAATTTTTCGTAAATTCTTATCTTCATGTTAAAACCGACTGTATATGGAATTACGTTTGGAACTTTGAAGCGAATTATTAGTTGATTATTCATATATATCAAAAGTTTTAGAGGCGATTTATCGTAAAATTTAAGTAAGACTAAACGCATATTGTATATGTTTTAATTAGCCTTACATCATTTAAGTTTTTGTTTGACCTTAAACAAACACTACTTCTGCTTTATAGGAACATCCATACATTACTGGTCATATACCAAACTTCAATGAAATTAAAATTCTCCATAAAGAAAAAAATTAAAATTTATTTTTAGAAATGGTTGAAATCAGTTAAACAAATTCTATGAATAAGGGAACTGAAATTGATGATTTAAGCTCTATTTATTCTTATATATTGTCACTGAATCACTGATAATTATAGACCAATACACCTTACCATTATTATTAAAATAACATCAAATATGAAGTATTCTTTTAACGCCTTGTAATTTATTTTTTTAAAACAGAGTTGATTTGACTTTGACATTTTTTATATAGATTCTTAGGATACTCTAATATTTTACCAACTTTTTGCTCATTTTTTAAAAATCTTATAAATCACAAAATGAAATGTAACTACTTTTGTTTGCAAGTTTCCACAAAATTATTATTATGTACAAATAATATTTAGCCTTGACGAAGGTTACGATACTGACCGAAAGCTTGGGTACAAAACAAATTATATCTCTTAATAAATCCCTTTGGCCAAAGATACATTTACTTGTATGTATCTTTGCTTTGGCTGAATACCGGTTATTCATTTCTGCATTTACAACATACAGCCGTGATCCTATGAATAAATTGTTTGAATAGGTATAAAACAATTTTAACCGACACTATATTCACATAAACAAAGAATAAAAAAAATAAATGTACTTACATCTGTCTTGTCTTGACCATAGAAATCTAATTAGCACCTTACTACTTTCGCTTCGTTGTCTTTGTTTTACATAGCTTTATATAACTCCTAAATAGGTTTATTCGCTAGCTAGGTACTTACCTAAAAAGAAAAAAAAGATCTTATAAAAATTCAGTGGATGTCAATGTCGTTCGTTAAAACTAACCACATCTAACAATATGCCTACACAGCCGTACGTGCACAGGAGCTTTTATTATTGGCTCCAGATAGGCTGAAATAAAATGTATTTTAGTAAGAATAAAAGAAAGAGAGTAAATAAGGCAAGAATTTTATGTACTAGTATTTTATTTTTACTTTATTTCGTTGAAACGCAATTAAAAATTTAAATTTCCTTAATTTTCAACTGAAGGTTGGCTCGCTAAGTGAAATTAAAATTCAAATATGTATTACGTGTTGAGAAATATATATGATTTAATTACATAATAATTAAAATAAAACATCTCAAATATCACAGCGTTCGAACAGAGAAAAGTGACCAATTTGGTATCTAAAACTACCGTGGTTATTTTTGACCATCCGGTCTAATTACCGCCCGTGGAATTATTCGAGAGTGCCCAGTGTAGTATCTGAAATTATTGGCCATATCGTTTGATACCGATCAAGATGTTTACAAACTAGTATGTTTACCCTTCCTATGAAAAAGGGACCTTCCGCTACCTCCTGTGAGACCGTCCGCTACCTCTCGTGAGACCTTTTGTGGAGAAGAATTACCCTCCCTGACCTTCCGTGAGCCTTTCTATGCCCACCTGGTGTCATAAAGCCGTACCGAGGCCTATTGTCAAGGCGATACGACCACATAGTGAAGACGTGCCTTCACCGGAAACGCCAGTATCTGCGAATCTCCTAGATACAAGTAAAATCCGTTTTGTTTCTCCTTATCGTATATATTATCGTTATATATCATCTTGAATAATAAATTTATAGTTAAACAACTGCAGGTCTTTTGCTGTCTATATCGTTTTTATAATCAGTATTTCTCTTTTTCGTTTATAGATACTTACCGTATTAATTTTATTAACTTATCGATAAATGAATGCGCACAGAACGAGATGAGAATAAATAGTATGTATTATTTACTCTCAATCACAAGCCGCAACACAAGATAACCTGGTCCAACACACAAGGACACTCGTCCATAATCGACTATATAATCTCAAATTGAGCGGTACACCCGTCTCAAATAATCGATGTACGCTCCCTAACATCAGCGAACATTGGATTGGACCACCAATGAGTCATGTCAAAAATATGACTAACAACACAATTAAAAAAGAAGGCACCACATATCTACGTAGACAAACTAAACATCGAATCCATCAATGATCCCGCCGTGAAGGACTTATATGAAAAAAGATTGACCCAAAAGATCAGAGAACAGCCAATCCTGGACCAGGACGACGTGGAAGCCAGTTGGGAAAAAGTCAAACTACACATCGAGACTGCCGCCAATGAAGCACTAGGCAAAAGGAGGATAAACAAAAACTCAAATAAACATAACACACCATGATTCACGCCGGAAATAAAACAAATGGCAAGAGAAAAACGAGAAACCTAGCTGAGGTACTTAAATAACAGAACAACGGAAGAGTGGATACGATACAAGGAAAAAAGCAACAGAGTGCAAGCAGAAATACGACGAATAAAGACCAAATACTGGGAAACCTTCACTGCGGATATGGGGATTGATAAGGCGAAGGAAACGCGAAGTCAACGAATATGTAACAATAACAACTATCCCGGAAGAGGCATGGATAAACCACTTCAAACAAATGTTTGACGAAGATGACTCAACACCAGGTAAAACCAGCAATGGCAGAAGCCAGTACCCGTATCAACCACGAACTAGTAGAAAAATATACCAAGGAAATAAAAAACAGGAAAGCCCCAGGGATAGACGAATTGAACAACGAACTGATAAAGTACGGAGGTAACCCACTAAGCGAACAACTAGCCAGTCTTTACCAGAGGATCTTAAATGAAACAACTATTCCAACCGACTGGAAGAAAAGTATCACTATCCCTATCTTTAAAAAAGGCGACAAAAAACAACCAGGAAACTACAGAGGAATAACTATTCACGGAAATCATATGCAGTATCATCTCAGAATACATACCCATAAGGGAAGAAAAACAGGAATTCAGGAAAAACAGGTCTACCACAGACGCCATATTCATCATTCGACAAATAGTCGAGAAATCAATCGAATACGAGAAACCGGCGTATATGTGCTTCATAGATCTAAGCAAAGCGTTTGATCGAGTGAGGCTGAAAGACATCAGAACCATATTGAGACAGGGCAATATTCCGGAAGAAATAGTTAGAATTATTGAGACCGTGAACACCAATACAACGACCAAAATACTTGTGAACAACAGCCTGACCCAAGAAGTGCCCATATCAACAGGAATAAGACAGGGAGACTCTCTAAGCCCTGTACTCTTCAACCTAATTATGAATGAAATAATAAAAGACGTTAAAAACGCGGGGCATGGTTACAGAACTTACAAATGAGAAATAACAATACTGTGCTACGCAGATGACGCAGTAATTATATCAGAAAACGAAGATGAACTACAGAGACTACTTCATCAATTTTACCTGACAGCAAAACGTTACAATATCTCGATTGCGATAAAGAAGGCAAAATCATTAGTTGTAGCAAAAGAGCCCAGAATATGCAAACTAGCTGTTAACGACGAAATAGTAGAACAGGTGATGTCCTTCAGATACTTAGGGGTAGAAATAACCGCCCATCAAGACAGGAGATCTGAAGTAAAGAATCAAATAGATAAGGCCTCTAGAATAGCTGGATGTTTGAAGGACAGTATATGGAAAAACAAGTTCCTAAAAATAGAAGCAAAAACCAGAATATATAAATCATGTGTGAGACCAATAATCACATATGCCGCAGAAACCAGGGCAGACACCAGCAGAACCAAGAGCATAACCCGAACGGCAGAGATGAGAACGCTCCGAAGTATCACGAGACACACGCTACGTGACAGAATACCCAACCAAGAAATAAGACTAATGTGCGACATACAGGACATTGTAAGATGGACAAGGCAAGGACGGCGAGAGTGGAACCAACACATCAACAGAATGGATTGCTAAAATTGCGAGAGGCGGAAAACCACACTCTAGAAGACCGCCAGGCAAACCACCAAAGAGGTGGAGGGATAGCTGGATGTCGACGTCGCAAGAAACTTCTTTAAGCTGGAAAAATAGGCTGAACGCCTATTTCAAGAAGAGGAAGAGAAGAAGAAGGTAAATGACCTTGGGTCCAACAGTATCTCATATCGTATCTGTTCTCGATATTATCATAATTTGACTTAGAAATGCCTAGTTTCTTTATTATCGTATCTGACATCGTCTCGAATATCGAATGCCTAACTACAGGACCGTAATAAGTCGACTTAACCTTTTGTACTGCGTACATTTACCTTAATGATATGCTCTTACCGTAAGTCATATAATTACTTACCGTATTTGTCTTATTAACTTGCCGATAAATGGTTTTAGTTCAAATATTATCTTACATCGATCATTTGATTTTGACTTGCCTTAATACAATATAGTATTACCTTAATTGGTAAATATCTCGATAATATTCTCCTGATTATCGGATTTACTTGGGTATTACACTTTCCTACCGGTCCGAACGATAAGTTGTAAATGTTATCACTTGTACGCTGCATTGGGTTTATTTAGTTGCAATTTGTAATTTTAGGTTTTGGCCTTAAAACCAGAATCGAACTGAGCTCACTTCGTTTTTTTAATCATAAATATTTACTGGCTAGATCTATATCTATTAACCTCAATGGCTACTTCATTGATTTAGTATGTCTTTATTGACTTTTTATTGATATTATGATATTCTCGCTGCCATGAGATTCATTTAGAGTAGTTTTGTTTAATAATTCATTTATAGTGTTTCATGATTGACTGCGTGTAGTCAGACCTTTAAGAAATACCATTACTCCAAATAAATTTGAAATAAAATTTAATTGTCATTAAAGATTTAGAGCTAGACCTAGCAAGACTCCTAATCAGCCTTCAGTTTACCGATGTCTTTGGGGAGAATGAATTGTCTGGAAGTGCTCTGGTGGTTCAGTGGTTAGATACTGGACCTGTGATACGGCGGCCCGGGATTCATTTCCTGTCGGTTTTTTAATATATTTTTGAGGATATGTTTGTAAAAAGTATTTTTTCTTCATTCTGGGCATGCCTTGGGTTAGTTTTAATTAGTCCCTGTTCCTTGAGTCCCCGTAGCGAGCAAAGCCAGCAGAGGGTCATGCGTGAAGTGAAATATTACATTAGGCTGATTAGCTACCGCGCTAGATTTAGCTCCAAGTTCATTATAGTTTAATGGGAATCCCGATGTTTATTTTGGTAGATTAGTGTCAAACGTATCTTTTCTTGTCTAGCGCATGTTTCTAAGTTTTGCAGCCCTGATTTCAATTCTTAAAAATCATTGATATATTCCTAGTTAAAAATTTAGTGGCGCCTTCACCTAACTGACAAGACATAGACCCTCGCCTTTAATTATTATTGAATCCGATGAGTAAACCTGACATATGGACCTGCCAGTTAAGCAATTAACAAATATTGTTAAGCAATTAATAAATATTGTTACATAACGGGCACCCTACGCTTAAGGCTGTTTCAAATGAAAGTTTATTTCCAAAATTATAAATAGACAATGGCTAAATGCACTTTAAATTCCTACATTTGGTTTATAAACTTTTAGAAAGCCATCAGTGTAGTCGGCACTTATTTTTGACAACCCTATAAATAATGCAACCATGAAGTTATCGAAAGCAGTTTCTCTAATGAGCAATCTTAAAACGAGAGCAGATAAAAACTTCTTCTTATGGGTGAATTTGGCTTTGTCCAATTCTAATTGTAATCATGCCTTACTAACTTTAATCCACACTGTGCAGGCAGAAGCGATTGAGGGTCTAGCATATAAGTCGGGCATGTATTCTCAATATTTAATATATAAACTCTGACCAGCAGGTTCATATTTCAAGGTTATACATGAATATTGTTTTTGCGATGAACACCATGGTCATAACTCTGAATGTAGATGTAATGAATTAAAGGGTAAGATATTTATAGTTGAAGAGGGCATGATTGGTTCCTTATATTTTCGCCCAATATTTTAAAAATAAATCATAATCAATTCTAAATTCCAGTAGCTTATGAAATTTATGAAAAATATCTATTGTATAGAAAAGTTTTTAATCGCAAATGTTTTACGGAGACTTCTATAAAAACCTATACTTTTTATATGAAAATGAATAAAAAAAAACTTCTATATAGCTCAGAAGAAATAGGGAAAATGTTGGCAACTCTATTATCACTAGAAGGTCCACAGTGATTAAATAATTAATTACATGCATTCTCTACTCCGCTAAATATCTCAATTTTTCCAGACTTTTCACTCCCCTGTATATGTTTAAAATAAGAGCCGCATATTATATTTCTTATTTGAATTAGACAATGTATAAGTCCTAAAATAGTTAGCTTTCTGCAATTTAGTAACATTGCAAAAAGCAAAACTTTCCGAAACTATTTCAGTAGCAATTAGGATACCAAATTTAATGGGGTGATTAAAAGCTTCACGTTCCTTAGATTAATCGTCCTCACAAAAAAGTTTTAATGAAAAACGTGATTTTAAGAACGAATTTAGCAGAAATTATTAATGCGTATATAAAAGTCTAAATAACATATTGAATAACATTTAACTACGGATCCTATTAAGAAGATATATCCTTAACAGAAAAATGCTATCTCACAAGAAAATAACTACATCGAAATATTTGGGTAATTACCGAGCATCAAAATTTAACTCGAGCCGTGTTAATTAAATTTAAACGTGTCAAATATTTCGATATACCCGTCCCCATAACACTTAAGTGGAATTTGCTGTAGCTCACACAGATATTGATCCCTATTTTTAATACAGAAAATGGTCTCGGTTTACTCGATATCCGTGGAAAGCCAAATTTCAGTCCTAATGGCTATTTAATTAAATTAAAAATCTTAATAATTTGCGCTTCATCCACAACAAAAATTAAAAAGTGCAAACGCTCGTAATTGTCCAAAGGAGCTTATAATAAGAAACCTTAACGTTCCTGATGAAATTAAAACCTTCCTTACAGAACCTTCAAAAATGAGAAGAACGCTGATAAGAGAAACTTGAAACGGAAATTAATTTAGACTATCACTCGCTTCAAAAATGTGAGGTAAAAATAATTTAATAGGCAATTTTCGGCCGCTAATAAGGTTTTCAGAAAAAAAAATTAAAGAATTTCATAAACGTTGGTATGTGCGATAAAACTCTTACTAAAATATGAAACACGCGTGTAATATTCATCATTAATATGCATTAAAGAATTTTTTGTATAATATTAAATAAAAACTTGCCAGGACGACTAAATTGAAAAAATTAAATTGAAAGTAAAAGAACACAATATTATATCGTACATCATAACCATGACTTTTATTTCCTTTTATCTTTGCCAATCTAGCAACAGACGCTTCTATTCTGCCTCTCAAAGCGTGTCTTTAACATTCCAAAAGTAAATAGTAAATATTGGGGTAGCTCCCCTCTTTCTTGTATTTACTTGGCCAATATAAGTCAACCCAAAATAATTTTGAATAACGTCAGTTGGTGCAAGAGCACCCCCCAAATTGGATGGCTTAGAATTAATATTTGTTTAAAATGTAACCATAACAGTTACTGTGTTTTGTATTTTTATATGATAGCTTGGTAATGTATTCAAGTAAAATCTGCTACCGAACATCATATTACATTTTATAACGGAACTACATTTTTAATGTCATAGAGGCGCACTTGCCCCGCTAAAGGGGGCAAGTGCGTTTCACAGAGCTGAAATTAACTTGAGACCAAAGTAATTTTTTTAGGGCAACTGAGCTTAACCCTTAATTTTAATTATTTTCACTTTCCAGAATGAAGTCATCTTGATTAGTTCAAGGGTTATAAACACAAACTTGAAAATTAAACAGGACGGCAAATATTTTTTGCATTTATTTGTAATATAAATGAACAAAATATAAAAAGAAACATATTTTATTGTAAGCCATACCTGGCAAACGAGACTCGAAAAGATATTACGCCCCTTCTTTCATAGACAGACTGGTCAGAGACCTCTGAAATGTCGTCTATATCTGTAAACTTGAACATCGAACTTTTGTTTAAAAGGTTTTTTTTCTGATAAATTTGACCATGTTATTTTCATCAAGAACTTGTTCGACCTGGTACTTGATGGATGAACTTTTTTCCAGCAATTTTTACAAGAATCCAATCACCCACAGCTTTTTCCGAAATTTTTCTCTTGTAATAAAATTGTTCTCCTTGTAATTGCTCCACATTATCTGCAAACTATTCAAATATTTCATATTCATTACTCTCATCTTACGTAATTTTATCAATTTCGCTATCCGAGGAAGCAACAAGTTTTTGCTCCTTTTTCTTATTTATTTGTTTGGTCTTTCTGCTCTTTCATTTAAACGCAATAGAACCTCTTCTCTTGTAATAATTTTGGCTTCTCCAGCTACTTTTTGTCTATTTCTTTTCTAGCTCCTGTGGTTATGCATTTGGTTTTAAAGCAGCCAGTAGAACTTCCCCAAATGAAACCTTAGCCATCTCTCTGACTGTACTTGTAGATAATTGGGCTAATTGACCTTTTCTGGTGGTGTTTGTAGATGGCTATGATATATCTAGCTCTTCTGCGGTTGTGGAAGGATCAGTAATGATAATACTGTTACCAGTTATATAGGTGCTAATGCCTTTATGTTCTTTCCACATTCTAGAATTTGATGGATCATCATCATCATTCTGTACAATATTAGGATTTGCACCATGAATTAGTATAGAAAATATTTTTGATTTTTTTTTATCACGATGTCGTCTTTGCCAGTGAATCATCCCATTTATCCTTTAATGATTTAAAAGCAGCCAAATCTAACGAGTATAAAAGTTGGCTGGAATGGGGAGGTGATAAAATCATAATACTTCCTTTATTGCCTCCTCTATTAAATTTATTCCAAGGTTGGTTGAATGTCCGTCGTACGTTAAAAGAATTAGTCGTCTTTCCCCAAAATCTTTTAGTAAGTACATGGAATGGATCAGAGCAAAAGCTACTTCCATCTCGATTACGGATGTGACTTGGTTTGTCTGTTAAATCAAGTAGATCGCTGGTTGTCTTTATAAGATCAATATATTCGTTAATAACAAACGGATCAACCTCGACCATTTAAGCCTTTTACGAAAGTTTATAAAGGAATCTGCACCTGAATATTCGTTTTTGAATTGATTTTGAAGCTTATTCTGCTTAACGAAATATGCTATATTTTTTAGAACTTCTGGTCTTGGCATTTCCAAGCACCATTTTTCTATTGTTTTAATTCCTTCTGCCATTTTATTTTATTCTTTGAAAAGAATATTGGTACATCATCCCAATCCGCTGCTTTTTATACCACTTCTGCGTTTGACGTGGTCTCTTAAAAGTACTTCTCGGGGTTTTATACAAATTACCGGCCATCTTAAGAGTCATTTTTCCCATTGCAACATCATTAACAGCAACTTTCAAATGTTCTTTTGAATTAGGCGGTCCTCTATTCGTCTTTCGTTTATAGTTTCTCACCATCTTTTTCGCTAGAACAAAAAAAATTACCTGATGATGGGTGCGCACCCAGTATTTTTTGGATCCTATATTTTGAAATTACTTGCCACAACTTCGATGTTTAAAGTAAAATTTTAGCTATAAATTTCCCATAAAATTGGCAAAAACTACTACTAATCGCTTAAAAAATGCCCAAATTTTGCGATCCTTGCACATTTCCCCGGCTTCCTGCACTTTACCGAGAGCAAGTGACAATGAAGAAAATGTGCGTTATTTGTAAAGAGGACGGCCACCCGGCAAGCTACAGAGGGTGTCAGAAGTACCAGGAGATCTACGGACAAAATAAGAGGAGCGTAGCAAAAGCAAGAGCAGTGGTGCCAAATAATACCCAAAACAGGACAAATGCAGAACAATCGCAGACGCAGAATCAAAAGATAGCAAGTGATGATATGACAGTGAAAACAAATAGAATTGATGATTTTTTGAGAAGCTTAATAACAGCTATAGACAAATTAAATGGACGAGCTTACAATAGGTGCCTGGAACGTTAAAGGATTGCGGGAAAGACAATTCGAGGTTAAGTTATTTTTATAAGAATATCATCCGTTGATGCTCTCACTCCAGGAATCAATGATGACTGAGACAACGCGTATGCCATTTGAGAATTATGATATGTACAGAAAGGACGAAGAAGCTAAAGCTGGACAAGAGGTCGCAGTGTTGTGAGAAAACACATCCCAAGCTACATGATTGGAAGTAAGGATTGGGGCATAACTAACCTTACTGTAGTTATGAAAATTAAAAACAAAAGTCACCTCGGTGTACAAAAGGCCAGGTGTAAATCTGAAAGAAGACATAGCCAAACTGGTAAATGGAAACCTCCCTACCATATTAATAGGTGACTTGAATTGAAAATCTAGAGTGTGAAACAGCACAAAAACATGCCAGAATGACACCAAGTTAGAAAATGCAGCAATAAAACATGCACTCACAATTATGGCACCTGAGATGCCAACCTACATTTTAGCGGAGCACGATTGGCCGGCGGTCCTAGACATTGCAGTGACGAAGAAGATCTATAGTAGTATTGAGATGGAGGTGTTCAACGAGGGATCGTCAGACCATAATCCTATAGTGCTGACAATAGGAAAAGGGGATGTAGAAAAGCTTTACAGAACTAGATCTGTGACAAACTAGTTAAAGTTTAGGAAAAAATTACAAGAGACACTTTTGCCCCCAAAACTAAAATGTGAAAAAGATATAGAAACAATCTGTGACTGAACTTACTGATGCCATCAAGGAAGCGTACTCCACAAGCACCGTAGACAATATGATTGCAGTTGGATCAATTGATGCACTCCCGTTGGAGCTGGCCAGAACAATTCGCGAAAATAGAAGACTGCGCAAAGTATATACTGCTGACAAAACAGAAGAGGCAAAAGCAGAACTCAATGCACATACTAACATCGAAGCAAGGTATGGGAGGAAAAAGTGGGAAGACTGAGCACTTCGAATAACTCCGCATGGAAGCTGACAAAAGCGCTAAGGGGACAATTAGTCAGGATTCCCCCGCTGTCGGACAGGGATGGCCTACTCGAACCTGGAGAGAGCAGAGGCCTTCGCAGATACATTGGAAAGTACATTAAAAAACAATCAGGATGAGGATGATGACGAAGAGTTCGAGAAAAGTGTCCGAAGAATTGTAAGGCACATTGATAGAATCCTGCCCGCGGAAAGAATAGATGACTTTGTAATGCCGTCTGAGATCAGGAAAATATTCAGTCACCTAAAAACTAAAAAAAGCTGCAGGCCAAGTTGGAGTAAAAAACATGATGCTGAAGGACAACCAAAAAAGGCTTTTGCCTTCCTAGCAAACCTGACGAACTTAATACTGAAGTTCAGTTATTTTCCTGATTTGTGGAAAAACTCTTGTGTACTGTGGTTTCCTGAGCCATTGAAAGATAAAAAGTTTCCTGACAATTACAGGCCTACCAGCTTGCTCCCAACACTAAAAAAGGTGGTGGGGAAACCCTCAAGAAAAGGCTAATTAAGACTTTGGACGAACTAAAGATCATCCCGTCCTGCGAGTTTGGGTTCAAGGCGGGCCACTCTGCGGATATATGTTAAGAATATTTTAAAAATATGTTAAGAATAACAGAATACATCACCGCGGGCTATAATTGGATGATGGCAACTGGTGCTGTCTTCTTAAACAATAAGAAGGCTTTTGACAAACTCTGGCACCAGGGCCTTGTCCATAAGATGATGCAAATGGGTGTGTCCCTGAGACTATGTAAACTAGTTAGGAGTTACTTTAAACACCAAACCTTTCAGGCTAGAGTGGGTGGTAACCTATCACAGATTAGAATGATGGAGGCTGGTGTTCCGCAGGGATCCGTGCTGGGCCCAATACTGTACAATGTATATATTATTGACTTTCGTAGCGATCCGACAGTGTTTGCGTGCTGTTATGCGGACGACACTGCCTTTCTGAGCAGAAGGTAGAAGTGTGGAGCTACTTGCAAGAAAACTACAAAAGAATCTGAATAAATACGCGGACTGGGCAACCAAAAACAAGATCAGAATCAACCCTAAGAACACCCAAGCCATAGTATTTCAGAAAATAGGTGTACAATTGGGAGCCCAGATCAGGATATGTGGCCAGAGAATCACCTGGAGCAAGGACGTCAGATACCTGATGGATACGAAACTCACTTGGGGAAAACACATCATTCGACAAATTTACCCACTAGTCTGCAGTAAAAGTACAATGAATTTAAAAACGAAGTTGATTATTCTTAGGGCCATTGTCATGGCTCAGATGGGCTATGGCTCCCCGGTGCCGGTGTGGGGATTTGCCGCGAAATCGCATTTGCTAAAATTAGCATTATTGGATAACATCCTGGTGAGGAAGACAGCGGGGGCCCGATGGTTTATAAGGAATAAGGACCTACAAAGGGACCTAGATTGGGTGCTCGTGATGAACTATCTCACTCAGAGAGCAGAAAAGTTTTATGCTGACTTTGCAACTCAGCCTTGTGATGATTTCAAACTGCTCCTAAACTATGATGTTGGTGAAACAGCGCCAAGCAAATGCTTAGAGAACTTCAGACGGGGAGTTAGGAAAACACATAATCAGACCAAACAATCAAGTCCCTGATGATGAATATGAAGAGGACTTTACAGGACGTACATATGTAAATACTGCAGTGACGGCACAAGGCGCTGAGTAAATCTGCACAATCAAGTAATATAGGAAAAGACTGTATAAGATATTGACATGTAAATATGTGAATAAACGCTGATTGATAGAATACATTTCGCCTGTAAATTTGTAAATATGTGAATAGACATAGGCTAAGATATCTAATCCAAATATGCATCAATAGGAATGCAGTCCCAATATTGATGCCATTGTATAAAAGTTGTAAACAACCAAGCACTTGGACAACTGTAAATACCGATAGGATGATGGAGTCCAAGGAGAAGAGCTACGTCTTATTTGCAAAAATGAGAGGTGCAAGTGCAATCGCTGCAGTCATGGCAGAAACTTAGGCACCGCTTAAGCAAGCTAAGCCCGTAAATGTAATTATACAGGGTAGCTAGTTGCAGCCCTTGGCGACGGCGAGGTTTTAGTGGGTATGCCCTCGGGTAAATCTCACACTCTCCTCTGCCTAAGAGGGGGTGCGTAATAGTATTTCCTCACCTTACCAAGAAAAAAAAATCTGTATATTTCAATTTAACCTCGCGTTTCTCGTATTTCCTGATTTCGTACGAAAAACTGTACGCTTAAATTTAAAGTAGATTTTTAAAATTGAAAACAAAAAATCCACATCTTGGCATTTTTAATCGGACTGATTCGATTTTTTGGTATGCTGCTCAAATCTCTTTTCGTTAATGTACAAAATTTTAGTTGCTCCTGATTATTTGGTTTGCTAGTAATAAATTCAACTAGATTACCTTTTTAATAGACATCATCATTTCCAAAGTGTTTCCTAATATAGCTTTTGGCGTAGATTCTTGTAAAGTAAAATTTCTTTTCGAGAAAAAAAACCTTCGCCGATTACTGACACTAGATGTTATGGATGTTGCACATAGCTAATACTGAGAAGCAAATCTCTGTTAATATCAGAGATTAATGAAATGATAGGAATATTTATTTGCCTTGTGGGCATCTATTGGCCAATAAATTTGCAAAATCAGCAACAGACATTATCCTAAAGCCGATAGCAGCCCAGCGATAAATTAGCAGTACCTTATCAGTCGCTCAATCGAGGAGTATACAAATTCAATAATAGAGCCAATTATGTCATCGATTAGTATGATCCGCATGTAATTATAGGCTGCGTAATTAGCGACAAAATATTCAATAATTGTAATACCTAGGTCAGAAGACCATTTGACGACGGAAGAGCTATTAAGCGATTAGCTGTCGCTAACAGATTTGTTTCATCGTATCAAATATGTATGAGGATGACTATGGGAAATTTAAAATAATTCTGGCAAGTATTAAACTTCTTGGGTTTAACAACCAAAAAGATATAATTATAGCGAAAGAAAAATCTTGGACGGGTCTTTTTATGCAGATATAATTCAATTCAAATTTATATTTATATAACACGGCAAGGCAAAAACAAGATTTATTTACGGAATTCAAAGCCTTAAATGGAAATAATAAGAGTAGCAAGGACCATATCTTAAAAGCTCAATAAAATAGGTTGAGGTATAATAATGTCGCAAAGTCTTTAGAACGTTTTTTATATATAAAGCAATTAATGTCATCAAATATACACTAAAAACCATTAAAAATAATTGCTCTGTTCTTTAGTACATCTTCAAGACGTGTTAGGTTACACAAAAAACAAGTTACTAGCAAAAAATAATTTTACTTTACATAGAATATAAAGTTGACTCGATGCTTTTACGAGAATTATTTTGCTTTTAAGAAGTTGTGTTTTATTTGGAAAAACATTATAGAACAATGGGTCGCTTCAAGAATTGACCCCATATCGATTATGGGTTAAACGTAAATATTTAAATTTACATTTCAATGAGTTCACGTTCTTGGGATACACATACATAAATCATAGTGAAAAGGTAAGCAAATCATTTACGGTATAAGTTTGAGAAACATCCTCCCTGTATACCATTATTCCATTGCCTTCCTCCAAATATGATTCTATGGTTTTTCTTTGCAACCCCAAAATCGTATCCAAAGTCCATTATTACAGTGTGAGGTAAATAACGGATGATACGCTGGTAAAGGAGATCGTGAAAACTAATCCTTCAATAAACAAATAAAAAAGATAATTTGAGGATTGTTTCATACTGAACAAAAACATGTGTTTTACACAAGAACATTTCGTTTTATACAGGGTGTCCATTTAAGATAATAACAGCGACTTCAAACTTGCAGGTTATCATCAGGGCAAAAATGCCTTTAAAACAAAGTATCACTCGATACGGGGGGTAACAATCCCTCCCGCGCTTAGGGGTTGAAATTGAAGGCTTCTTTGCCAACTCGTTAGGTGTAAAATTAAAAATAGTGGTAAATACAAAAGTTTCCTAGTTTTAAACAACACCAAGCATAAATTTAACATTTTTTAAAATATGATACTCTATATTTTTATCTGGAATTGGTTCCTCTATTTGAAGGATATTCAGTACTAGAATCTTATTTTAATTGATTGCGACGTTGTCAATTTAGATTTTTTTTCCAAAATTTCTTATATCGGTCGTTAACAAAAAGTCATAATGTAAACTACTAATTAATTATCACGCTGTCCTAAGTTTGAACTTGAACTTGGAAATTATTATATAAACATTCAAGTTTAATTATAAACAACGTAAGCGAACAGCGCTGGCAATTATGAACCTTAAAGTTACAATGGTCAGCAGATTTGATGATATAAATAGTCCGATAGGCTCTTGCCTCTGACTTATTCCGCTCTCACCTGCTGCAATTAACAGAGACGTGGTAGGGGTTTGAACCAAATCCAACAGACCCAACTCTGGAAGTGCAGTTCGAAAGAACGTACTTCTTGAGGGCTACCCGCCTAAAAAGTACTAAAGTGGAATGTGGTACGATAGATCTGTACAAAATTCTAAGTCAAGTGGTTCCTAAAATTAAATAGTTATAGGGCCTTATGCTGAGCGAAAATAAGATAAATCTAGAACCTTAAATAATTATCTCATGAAATGAGATGGTTATATATCTGCATAGCGGTTTATAATGCTTACAGTTTGCACCTGAAATGTCCAATCCTGCTCCTTTCGCTAGTTTTGAACTATCTGTGTACCACAGCGATGCGTTATCGGCCTGAAGTAGTTTTTTACTCTCCTATGATTGGCGGTCATCAATAACCACTGCGAATGGGAAATCTAGGTCCAACATGACCGTCATTTGGTCACCTGCTTTGCTGGCATTTTCCAGTTTTATTTCTTCAAAAATGCGCAGGTGACCAGTTAAATCTCCAGGCTTGAATTTGCCTATTTGGCATAGCCTGTGAGCCCTGATAATCGCATTTCTCTTCACACTGAGATGAAGAGAAGGCATGTTTAGCAGTACCTCTAAGGCTGCAGTAGGGCACATTGACATTGCCCCAGTTTTTCCCAGGTATATCCGCCTTTGCACTTTATTAAGTTTGGTCCGACCTACTGGGTGTGTGGCCACCATACCAGCAAGGCATAGGTGACCATGGGCCTTATTAATGTTTGGTAGATCCAATATACCATTTTTGGTTTTAGGCCCCATGTCTTGCCAACTAGTTTGCGGCATGTCCAGATTGCCACTGTGGCTTTAGAGATGGTGTTTTTAAGATGCTTGTTCCAGGTAAGTTTACGGTCCAGTGTGATCCCTAAATATTTTACATCGGTGGAAAAAGTTAACTGTGTTCCATGTAGGACGAGCACTCTTATTTCTGGCTTCTTTCTTTTTGTAAACGGCACAAAATGGCTTTCCTAGGATTTAGGGAGATTCCCTCCCCTTCGCTCCGATGCTTGATGATGTTTAGATCATTTTGCATGCGGTTTGAAATTACGCCTTTATGTTTTCCCTCTTTTATTACTACTAGGTCGCCTGCATAGCCTAAAACTATAAATCCAGATTTACTTAGAGTGGTAAGGATTTACCCACTACTAGTGTCCACAGTAGGGGGGAGAGACACCTCCTTGAGGGCACCCTTTCACTGTGCTGACTGTTGTTGACGCTCCGTTTATTTCTGCTGTTACGAAGCAGTGCTCTAGCGACTTGCCGCCCTTGAAATGCTCTTCTGATGAGCTAATGTGAGATATTATCAAATGCTCCCTCTATGTCCATGAATGCAGTAAGACCATTTTTTTCCATTCGATTGCCTTTTCTATGTCTTTAACTAGACAGTGCAGTGCACTTAATGTGGATTTGCCTGCTTGGTATGCTTACTGCCTAGAATGGAGCCGTGTTCGCGTTAGAGTTTCGCTTCTTATGTATTGATCGATTGCTTTCTCGATTGTTTTAAGGAAAAAGGAGGTTAGGCTGATGGGACGGTATGGTTTTGCTTCGTCCTCCAGGTGTCGACCGGTCTTAGGTATAAATATCACATTTGCCTCCCTCCATGTTAGTGGTATATGTCGTCGGATAAAGCTAGCTTTTAAGATCTTCTGCAGATGTACCTTCAGGATCTCATAGCCATTCTGAAGCAGGGCAGGGAAGATCCTGTCTTTGCCGGGGGATTTGTAGGGCTTAAATCTATTGATTGCCCATTTCGTTCTATTGTTAGTGAAGATTTTTCCTGCCAGTCTTTTGTACCTCCTGTTCGGGCTCTGGAACCCTTCGAGGATTAGTCTGGTTCTAGGGACGTTCTACGATTTGTGATCCAGGAAAGTGAGTCTGTAATAGTACCTCAAAACTTTTCTTCTGATCGTTGCAGTATTCTCGGTTTGGCTTTTTTAATAGGCCAATACCGTTACGGATAACTAATAGTGACAATAATTAAATAATTTATTAACATTCCAAGTGTATTTTTTGCAGGCAGAAATATTAGGGTTTTGTTTATATATAGGGTACTCAAAATTTGAACTCACAATTTGAAGGAGCTTAAATATAATTTTATCGATTTTTTAAACGACACACCCTACATGTTTTAGTGAAAATTAAATTATATAGTAAGACCCCAACCACCCCTAAAATATATTTTTTTTATTACGCATGCATCATAATCAACGATTATCGCACGCTGCAGCGTGCTTAAAATGATGTTTATGATGCGCCTACTTTTTTAAAGGTTGCTATAGAAACATTTGATCATGTCAAATGTGACAGATTAATATATTCGTCAATATATCCCTAAAATATTTAAAACATTTTTGAGATTATGATGCATTCGTAATAAAAAATAGCGTATGATATACGTGTATAAGAGGCCTTTAAAGCCCTTGCAACTTACAAAACACTCCGCTGCGCGTCGTGTTTTGAAATATGTCGCGTGTGCTTTAAAGGCTTTCTTATACACTGATATCATAATTTACTATAATAATTGGTAGGGTAGGTGCCAAATTCTGATATTTTTTCTTGGAAATTGTTCTTATTTTCGTATGATTTTCACTAATTTTAAACTCTGAAATGACTGGAAGGTGTCTAGATGCGACTAAAAAAACTCACAATCAACAATTTCCTTAAAAATAGCAACAAAATATTAACAATAATGTGCAACATAATGAAAAAAGACTTACTTTATATAAATTATTCAAGATTTAAGCACGCTACAACCATAGATAATGTTAAAATTTTGCCTCACATTAAATTAAGTTATGCCTTGAAATGTTTCCCTAATTTTTATTTTTATATCATCTATGGGCGTGGTTATGGTTCAATGAACTGTCAAAATATGCATTTTAGTAGCGACTTAATTTACATTAAGAATAACAATCAGAATTAGTTCAGTCAATAAAGGGGGTGTAGAGTGCGTGATCAGGGACCTAAGCGATTTCTTCAGAAACTTGTTCTGGGTACTTAGGGAGCAAACATACTAAAAGTCCTGACGTCTAGGTGGGGAGCCGGGAGGTGAGAGCACATGAAAAGTTCCATTTTTGAGTTTTTTGCTTATATCTCAAAAACGGTGTATCGTACGGAAATTTTTTCTTATATAACATGAAAGCATATGAAATTCTCTACACTCTCATTTCGTATACCTTTTTCAAATTCTCAACCGTTTGCGAGCTACACGCTCGGGAAAAGTGAAAGTAAAAAAAAATAAAACTACCTCACATTTTTCATCAAACATTCCTTCATATCGTTTAAACTATTCATCTGAGGAAAAAAGCCTTTTTCAGAAAGTTGTAGAGAATTTAATTCTCTTTAAGAATGTATATACATATACCAATATATCTCCAACCGGTCAACAGTTACATCAATTGTAAAATTTTTCGTAAAATTTCCTCTTTTTCAGGAGCTGTTTTTGTTATTCCTGAGCCACAACTATCGCTTGTGTGTATCGTACAGTAATATATGTTGCTACACATAAAATCCGGATATTAAATGCAGTGAACAAAAATCTTGTTGCATGAAAAATAACAAAATTTATTTTGAAGATAATAAAAATAAGACATTTATATCATAAATTGTATAATAATAATGTAATAAGGCTGTTCAACTGTCTCAGATGAACATAATAGTGGACGGAGGATTCATGCTGCATAGAGTAATTTGGTAAAAAAGATGCCTCCGTTGCCACCATTTGTGATGGATATATCACCTACGTCAACCACCACTATCCTGGAATCAGTCGCACACTGGTATTTGATGGGTACTCTAACTCAGCCAACAGTATGAAATCACAAGAACAGAGGAGACGATACAGCCTGAGCAGGTCGGGTGACATCAATTTAACATGGAACACATCGATACCTGTAAAACAAGAATTTTTGTCCAATCCTACTTCCTTACTACAGACAAGGCTTCAGGAGTATGGAATACATACTCTGCAGGCCACCGATGCTGCTGATGTCCTTATCGTAAAGTATGCTGTGGATTAGTCCACTTACAGTTCTGTGGCTGTTGTTGGTGAGGATGTAGACTTCGCTGTTCTTTTGATATCTTCCCCTCCTCTCACGCAAGATATCCTGCTGTTGAAACCCGGCCGAGGGAAAACTAAAACAATCGGACTGTCCACTCAAGAGATGCAGCAGCATGGATTTGAGCACATCCTGTTCTTACATTCGTTTACCGGCTGTGACACAGCATCTTCAACTTTAAGGAAAGGCAAGGTGGGCTTCTCAAAATTGTACTTATAGCCACAAACCATCAAGAAAGCGGCAGTTACCTTTTACAACCCCCTTCAGCAAGAACCACGCATAACTGAGACCGAAAATGCCGTAGATGAAGAACCCTTGCCAGGACCCTCACGGCCGAAGAGAATGAAAATTTTAATACAATACTTACCTTATACGTTTCTTATTTTTATTATCTCTAAAATAACATTTGCTAATTTTCATATAACAAGACATGCGTTCACTACATTTAATATGCCAATTTCATGTGTAGCAACACATATTATTGGTCGATACACAAGCGATATTTGTGGCTCACGATTAACAAAAACAGCTTCTTCCGAAAAAGACGAAATTTTACAAAAATTTAACAATTGATGTAACTTTTGACCGGTTGGAGATATATTGGCATATGTATATATATTCTTAATGGAAATTAAATACTCTGCAACTTTCTAAAAAAGATTTTGTCCGTAGATGAATAGTTTAAACGATATGAAGGAATGTTTGATGAAAAATGTGAGGTAGTTTTATTTTTTTTTAATTTTCACTTTTCCCGAGCGTGTAGCTCGCAAACGGTTGCGAATTCGAAAAAGGTATATGGAATGAAGGTTGTAGAGAATTTCATACGCTTTCATGCTATATAAGAAAAAAATTCCGTACGATACACCGTTTTTGAGATATAAGCAAAAAACTCGAAAATGGAACCTTCCTTGTGCTCCCCACCACCCTCCCCCCCCTCCCCTCCCGCCCCCCCACCTAGACGTCAGAACTTTTAGTATGTTTACTCCCTAAGTAACCAGAACAAGTTTCTGAAGAAATCGCTTTGGTCCCTGCTCACGCACTCTACACCCCCTTTTGAGCCATTCGTTGATTGGCCTAAATATAATTTGAAAATTACTTTTTTTTAGAAAAGCGCAAATCTAGAACGAGTGATAGAAATAATTTTTAAA
Organism: Pissodes strobi; assembly: GCA_016904865.1. Taxonomy (NCBI): domain Eukaryota; kingdom Metazoa; phylum Arthropoda; class Insecta; order Coleoptera; family Curculionidae; genus Pissodes; species Pissodes strobi. Next base: position 672,850 of record MU182023.1, on the reverse strand, counting down.
TCATACAAAAAACTAAAATCAAAACCAGATGGTATTGCAAAGCAATAATACAAAAAAACAATGAAATTTATAATGTAGAGAATTGCAAAGATATTTCATTTCTATAAACAAAGTCAGCATGTTGAAGCAGGCCAGCGAGTTCAAATAATTCGAATAATTTGCTATACAAAGTCAGCAAATTTTTTATAGATCAACAAGTGTAACTGAGTCAGATAAACTGCTACTAAGTAAATATTATATGCATAGGCCCTTATTTCTAAATAAGTGATAAACAAATAAATTAAATACACTTTTATATTATCGATATATGAATAAGAATTAAGGAACTATTTTTATGGTATAAAGACAGAGCCGTTTTGTGAATATGGTAGAGAAAACTATTATATATGATTCTGAAACAAATAAGTTCTATAGAATACTCTTTTGTTCGCAATATAGATATGAAGTATTATTAAGTTAATTTGTAAAGATAATTTTCTTTTTGTTGCATGAATGTACCAAGCGCTTTTGGAAGTCCATACTATCCTCTCCAACAGGTGTTTACGTATGACAGCCTCAAACAGATTAAGGGCGTGTCAAACGACGCTAAGGAGTAGACTTCAGTGGAGGCTAGAACAGGGAGTTACAAAGGATAAGATTGGATCCCGAAAATAACAAAACCACTGACGATATTATATAATGTAAAGTTACAGTAAGATAATTTGAAATGCGGTATGTCTTCTCTAATTGAGGTCATATTTTTAAAATATAGAAGCCTTGGCAAACGTTGGGTCCAACGTTATCGAAAGGGGTCAATGTGTAAACTATGAAAATGCATAAACTACTAAGTAAATATCACACTGTCCTATATTTGAATTTGAACTTTGAAAATATTATGTAGACATTCAAGACATATTACAAAAAAACGCAAGCGATTATAAACCTTAAATTGCAACGGTCAGAAAATGTTATTATATAAATACTCAAGCGAACCATCATGTCGACAGACCTTGTCTCTCATTTTATATGACGCCAAAAAATAGTCCATGCTGGTCTAATCAGGGGATCTTGCAGACACATCTGTTTTTGCATGCAGAAAGTCTTGGTCAAGATGGGCTTATTCTCTATGGAAAATATACAGATGCTAGATAGTGCAACCCATACTAACCCAAACTAACACTACATGCTGTGTATTTTTGCAGGAAGATGCTGCAATAAATCCGGCAAGTTGCAAAACATGTAAAAATAATTCTATGATCAGGTGTCGTCAAAAATAATATGGCATAATGACGAAAGCGTGAATATACAGGCAGTGACTATTTGTGTTAAAAATGCGATATAGGAACCACATTTAAGTTGGATAGGAACAAAATTATACGGAAATATAATTCACCACTAAACAAAACATTTTTAAAAATTAGGTATAAAAGTATCAATTCAACAATTCCTGACACAAGCTACATTATCCGTTTAAGAGAATATAACGGTTATTTGAAACAAAATTAGCAAAACTAAACTTTGATTCTTTAATATACATATGTTCAATTAATTTAAAATTTTAATATAGTGCAAAATATGATCTATTTCATTCTTCATTTTGTAATAATATCAATTTCAACCAAGCTGTATCAGTTAAATTTTTATTTTATTGTATACCTAACCTCTCAGTTCTACTTCTATTCTGATTTCTAATTCATCTGCAAAAGGCTTATTTTTTACTTGATTAGAGAGATATCATCAAGCTAGATGTAGAAGTGCCCAGCTCTTGTAATTATGACGAAATTTTTACTTGATTGATTTTAATGTCTCGATTTACATTATGTCAACAGCCTAACTAATTTCAAATGCAACAAGCCGTTTATTAATTTCTCGGTCTAGCACTAATTTACAGCATAATAATGCTTAATTGTCTTTAGATATGTGAAACTTAGTTCGAGAGATAATGATGCCGTTACCGAAGCGTTTCTCTTACGTGCATTAAATCAACGCCATTAGGTCGCACCTTGGTTATTTCAGGTCAGTGCACATTAATGACGTATTGCTGTTGCTTAGACCTGGAATCCAGGAAGCGTAACGTCGGAAAATGCATCAAATTAGGTTAAAGTAAATGACGACGCGAGATCTTCTTAGACCGATTTAATGGAAAGTAATATTCAGTATTTGTACAAATATTTTATGGTATGGTTTTTTATCAAATAAGTTGAGTGGCCAAAAAAGAAAATTATCAATACAATAACTTTATTATTAAAAGAAATTAATGAAAAATAGATACTACCATGAAAATGAATAAAAGATAAATTACAGATAAAAAATATCTGGTAACCTATCTCTTCGTTTCAATGTGTCATCGCTCCCTAAACGTGATCAATTGCATTGAGATCATGGGAGAATGTGGGTCTGGCCATCTTGTACGCGCATATATCGAGGCCCGCAATTTTAGCACGAATTCCAGAAACCCTAACAATAAAATAAAATAAAAAAAAAATCTGCTGTTTCAAATGTTTAATTTAAGATATGTAATACAGATTAAAAGTATCAGCAAGGATTGAATTTCAAGAATATTGGCTTGCAATTCGAATTGGTTTCTAATATATAGGTATATTTTTTGCATTCTTTAAATTTCCTTTCTGATGATATTTTTTATATGGTTTTATTTTTACTTGCGCTACTCACAGAATTCAAATCCCATGGGTCAAATGTGTCATGAATTCTCAACACGTGATCAAATATTACTAACTTATTAAATTTGATTGTAAATACCTATAGGTAAGGTATCAGCCAAATCACTAAAAGTTATGGGAAAACTAATTACTCTTGGAAGATTATTCTCATTTTTAAACGTTACCTCCACCTAAAATTAGGATTAACAAGCAAAAAAGCAGAATAACTTCACTTAAATTTATAGAAAATGGATATTAAAGAAACCTTGTTTTAAGTAACAAATGCGACTGATTCATAATGCTTGTATTGCTAATTGAGATAAAAAATCATATGCAAGCCATGCAAATGCCAAACATTAAACTAAGAGATCTAATAGATATTTAAAAGAAACAAATGTTTACTTTGTCCCTCTAAAAAGATATGTAAAGCAAACTGAGCCAAAAGGAACAAAATATGTGCATGCAAATTAATGGCCAACAAAATAATTTTGCTTAACCGCTGAAAGTACGACGCGGAGTCCTCCAAGGATTGCAATTTTTAAAATTATTTTTAGAATTCTATTTTCTGCGTATTCTCGTTATATCTCAGATAGATTATATTAACCATATAGTTGAATGGTTGCGTGGGTGTATTTTTTATAAAAACAGTATTTTTGTATCTGGAGTTCCTCAGAGACTACGCGTCATTTATGTTATAAACTTATTAATTAAAAATTTTTGCTTCATACACAAATAGAGACGGCAGCAGTTAAGTTTTCGTGAATTAAAATGTCAAAACAAAACAATGTTAAGCCAAAAAGAACTTAAGGTCCAAGCCTCCCGTTTTTATGAAGACAGTGACATTGATGGCCTAAATATTAGTGATGATGAAGATCGCTATTACGACTTAGTTTTTGAGTATAAGAGCATATCGGGAGAAGCAGATAATTGTGAACAATAAATTGAGAAACAAGAAGTCGAGTTTCCTGAGAAAAAAGTTGAAGAAGAAGCAACAAGGAAAAGGAATTAAGTAGAAGCACACAAAAGTAAACAGTATGTAGTAAAATCTGGGCATGTTTGGATTACTGAAGATCAAGGCCCTTGACGTCGTCCATTGTCACAACCAAACCAGGACAACAAACTCTGCCAAGGAAATATTTGAAGTGTGTACGCTTTTTCTAATTTCATATAAGAAAGTCGAGATAGGCAAACACTCTAACTAATTAACACATCACACGCCGAACTGCATAATAAAAAATACCTCGAACAACAAAAATCCTGGAAAAACATTGATATTATTGAGATCGATGCATTTACTATTGTATTGATTTCAGCAGGAGCTCCTCGCTGAATAGATTCGATATTTTAAACTTAAATCGTTTAAAAATCGGATACAAATAGTTAATTCGATTATATCAATCGATTTGATTATTTCAATCAATTCGAAGTGAAAACTGTTGCTTCATCTACTAGAATATTTTAAAAAATATGAAAATATTGTATTTTTATAATATTTATTGATAAAAGTTAAGGCAAATGAAGATGAATATTGAACAGTTTGTATATTACTTTATTAACCAAAAAGAAAAAAAAAACCAAAAAACTGCTTTCAAGGGATAAAGCTGTTGTCAAATAAATAATTTTTGTTTATTGGAAATCATAGCCATCCCTGGCGCGACTATCCGTCATCCGCCTTACATTGTTAGAAAGAGACAAGAACGTGCTGCCTAAATTCTACATTCTACGGGTACCATTCTTGTTCTGCAGATGCATATCAACTAATGGATGTTTGCGATCGCATATTTCGTTGCTTCTCTGTCTGACGCGGTGTGAATAAATGGCTGAATATCACGTAGTCCTGTCCATTGTCTGATGTTCCGAATCCAAGACATCTTCTTCCTCCCCATGACTCTTGTGCCCTCAATCTTGCCTTCAATTATCAACTATAGGAGCCTATACTTTTCTTGACTGCATTGAATAGCTCACATTCTATGTTCACACGCGTAAGAACTTCCTCGCTTGTCGCTCTCGCTGTCCATGGTATTTTGAGAATTCTGCGATACAGCCACATCTCGAAGGCCTCCAGTTTGTTGATACTCATCTTCAGGATCCAACCCTCCACACCATAGAGAAGCACCGACCAAACGTAGCATTCTGTGAATCTTATCCTCAGGTCGTTCGATATCAAAGTCCGAACAGGTAAGCACAGCTCTAAACCCCAGGAATGCTTGTGGGGCTTGCTCAATACGGCTTTTTATTTCTTTGTCCCATGTCCAGTCTTCGAAGAGCCATGTTCCCAGGTATTTGTCTACTCTTTCAATGGGCGCTGCCCCAAATGTTATTCCTGAGTTTGCGAATGCATTTAGGTTTCTGGAGATGACCATTAATTTCGTCTTTTTGATATTGATGTTCAGACCCATGGATTTACTCTGTTCTCTCACCATATTTACCATCTGCTGTAGGTCGTCTATATTATCGGCTATCGAGACCGCATCATCGACATAACGGATGTTGTTGAGCCATACGCCATTAACTTTAATTCCCATTTCTGCATCTTCCAAGGCCCCTTGAAAAATCATCTCTGAATAGAGGTTCAATAAGAGTGGAGACAGCACGCACCCCTGCCTCACTCCTCTTTTAATTTGTATAGTGTTGGACACCGCATTTTCAAGTTTCAATTGGGCATTTTGGTTCCAGTATAGGTTTTCGATGCACCGGATGTCATTCTGGTCTATGTTAAGCCTCAAGAGGAGCTGCATCAATGTCTGGTCTTGCACTCGATCGAAAGCTTTTTCGCAATCTATGAAGCATAGACACACGTCTTTTCTCTGATCGTAGCAGTTTTGGATGAGCACCTGTGTCGCAACTATCGCGTCTCTTGTACCTAACCCTTGTCGAAATCCAAATTGTAAATCTATGGTCCTCGCATTTTCTTGCATTGAATTTCTTGGGTAAAGGGACAAAAGTCTAACATAACCATTGTTCCGGGTAGTGACCCGTATCGTAAATGATGTTAAAAAAAGTTACATATAGTTTTTCAATCTCTTCTTTCCCAAACATTGATTTTTTCTTCGATTTCAAGAACTATCCTGTTGCCCTGATTTACTATCAAACTTGGTTTCCATTTTCTGTATATTCCAGCAGTCTTCAGTTTTTTGTGCAAATTTTGGGGATCTTGTTGTATTTGCAGTTGTTCTCTTTCAGTGGATTCGCGTCTGAGCCAGTCGCTCTTTGCTATTCTTATCTTCCTTTTTATTGATTTATGAATGCTTCTATAGGTGCTGTGGCCTGCGTCATTCTTGTACCTTCAGCATTCGTCCATCAACAGCAAAATCTCATCAGTCATCCATTTCTGCTTTGCGCCTCTCGTTCTATATCTCAGCCTGGTCTGCATAGCGTTCGTTACACTCTCTGTTATCTCTTCCAAGATTTTTCAATATTTGGTGTTATAATTTGAATTCCTGTGTTTATTTCACCCCTGATTTCAGCTTTTATCTATGGATCCTTCAGTCTGTCCAATGCTAATTTTCCTTGTGTTGTTGGCTTTTTTTTGTATTTGATAAGGTGATTTTTAAAGTGGCCATCAAGAAAACATAGTGAAAAGGCACGTCTGCTTCTTAGTCAGTCTCAGTAATCCTTTGATGCCATCATAAAACTGTTCCACGTCTTGGTCCGCCGACTCCGTTGTTGGTGCGTACACCTGTATAATTTTAAGGTTCTTGGGTTTGACTCAGAGCTTTAATAGGGCCATGCGGTCAGAATAGAGGACGAAGTCTACAACAGAGCCTAGTAATTTCTTTGCTATTACGATTCCTACACCATTTCTATGATTTCGGTCTTCGTTTCCGGAGTAGAAGAATGTACCATTATTTAAACCGCACTTTCCTGTGCCAGGCCACCAAGTTTCGGCGACGCCTACGATGGCCAGCCTGAGCCTATCTATTTCACGGGTGAGATTTGCCATCTTTCCAGCTTCAAATAAGCTTCGAGTATTCCATGTTCTCAACCGCTTTCTCAGGTTTAACTTCTGATATGAAACATGCAAAACTGCTCCTCGCGGAGATCCGAGTGAGGAACTATTTAAGCCTCCGAAAAATTTTGTATTGAATGTACTCATCATGCGATTGTCTTGGGAAAAATAGTGAAGGTGGTATCCACCCTTCCTCCACGCCAATTCTTGGCTTAGATTCCGACCGCCCTATCTGGGTCAGATGCCGTTTGCAACTGCCCAATTTGAGTATAGACGTTGCTGTTGTGCCCGTTTTGGCCCACCCCGGGTATTTGATTTCCCCGGTGCCATCTATATCTGGGAGGCCTTCCCTATCCGCCACCATTACCATTGCTTATATACTATATAAACAAGGGTTTTACTAATGGAAAACGCTATAAATTATCTGAAATTAAAAATTTTAGATAATTTATAGTGTTTTCCATTAGTAAAACCATTGCTTTTATTCTAGGGTACGTGATATATTATGACTATGTGATATAGAAACACCACGTGAATATGCTTGCCTCTCTTTAACAACGTAAAGCCGCATAAAAAAATAAAAGGTTGAAAAACTAAATCGACTAGAAGAGAACCGCAAAGTTGAATCGATTTATGCATTCTAGACCGATATCATTCTTTCGATGCATTGGTTTACAGGAATCGAATCGATTCTGACCATCCCTAAGTTCAATTGAATAAACAAATAGGCAAAACTGGCGCAAGAGGGCTTAGCAGCTTATATGGAAAATTGCAAACCTTTCAGTGAGTTGCCTATTCTAGCTCAGTTCAATTCAATTTTGCTATAATTCGATTTCAATTTAATGCAATTTCCTACGTTTCCAGAAAAGTCAAAAAAGGCAAACGGCTTCATTTTATTTCACTCGTTCATAAGTATATTTCTATACATTTCTATACACCTGGAACACGTATTGCTAGCTTTGTATTTGAGGACTAAGATATTTAATGTCGAGTGTATGTGTAGGTGTGTTAACTAGTGTTTTAGTTGATTAGAAGTATATTTATTTGTAAAATGTATACTTAGGCAGGAATTTCCACTTACAGCATCGGAAAATATAAAACATATTTACTAAAATTTAATGAAAAAGCTATGTTGAATTATTCAGTTAACCTACAGTTAAATAAAATTTGCAGGACCACTCAGCTGACTCGGCTGGTTGACGAAACTACCAGGATCCCTGAGCGTCAAAAAGACTTTGCTAGCCTGCTGGACCTCTAGACCATAACTGTCCAACCTCCGATGGGCTCATCACACCACAATCTTATCTCCGCAGCCTGTGAACTTGCTATCAAAACAACGTAGCCACAGGTACCTCGAAAGGTTTAGCACAAATCACCAAAGTGGCATGATCTTCGCGATTTTTATCTCTCTTTTCCTTGGAGAGATGTCTGCTCTAGGAATTAAAACACCTCTGAATCTGCTGATGAGATAACTCAAGTTATCCTAGCTGGTATGGAAGCTTTCATCCCCTCTTCTACGAAGCGTATCTCAAACAGTAAACCATGATTCGGTAAAAACTGCTCAAGAGCGACAGCCGAAAATCGAAATAAATTTATCACGACTAGAAATCGGTGTCATCGGACCATTGACGAGAGCAAGGTGGGATATAACGAGCAGATCAAGAACACGCTTCTCAAATGTCCTAATGAATGAATAAATGATCTCTTTTAATCAGCAGCCAAAGCTGTCAATCAGGGTTTCTCAAAGACGTCATTCCCACTACTGGTCAAAGATGATGGCTCAATAGCGGAAAGGGCCCAAGAAAAAGCAAACATTCTTGCCGAAATGTTTGCAGCAAATTCTACCTTAGATCCTCAAGGAAAGACCCTCCCAACTATCTCGAGAGTTAAATTCCTCAACCAGGTCTGGTATTTCACCAACGCAAAGGGAAACGAATAATCAAAGGCCTAGACACTAACAATACCACAGGATCAGATTGCGTTTCGGTAATAATGTTTAAGAAATATGCTTCTGAACTAACAGTTCCACTATGCAGGCTTTCCTCCCTATCATACAGAACTGCATGCTTTCCTTTTAACTGGAAATGCGCTCAGGTGCAACCAATCTCGAAGAAAGGTAAAAAACCTCGAGTCGGCAGGCATCATAAGCGATCGTCATTATGGCTTCCACAAGCACAGATCAACGGGAGATCTCCTGACTTACGTGGCCTACCTGTGGACTAAAGCCATCGAGAGCTACGGCGAATCTCGTACAGTGACTCTTGACATATCCAAAGCATTTGATAGGGTGTGGCATGACGGATTGGTAAGCAAATTGACAGCATACGGACTACCACCAGCGCTGATTTTATGGCTTTCCAATTTCGTAAGGTATCGAAGCATCCGAATTGGTATTGATGGGCACCTCTCGGAGGAATTTAAAATCTATCCCGGAGTTCCTCAAGGTTGTATATTATCTCCCACACTGTTCCTGCTCTATATTAACGATCATTTAGACAGAACAAACAATTCTATTTAAAACTTTGCAGACAACAGCACTCTTATATGAACGCCATCGTGGAATGGAATGAGGAAAATCATATCCAGTTTAACGCAGGAAAGACGCAAGCAGCTGTCTTCTCAAAAAAAGCAAACACTTCCGGACCTGACTTATCAATGACAGGACAAACACTGACTCTGGCCTCATCCATAAGCTTGCTGGGCATTAACGCAGAAAACAACATGTCTTGGCGTAATCACGTCACCAAAATCGCCAAGGCAGCAGCACAAAAGCTGGGAGCACTTTATAGAGCAAAAAAGTTGTATACAACCTGAGCTTCAGCTCTTACTGCTTTATAATGTCCAGAGAAAACCATCTCTGGAATACTGTCCCCATGTGTGGAGCGCGGTACCCAAACACTTGCTCGAGATATTAGATTCCATTCAGAGGAGAGCAGTCCGTCTTGTGGATGACCCAGAGCTGAGCAAAGACCTTGAGGGCCTTGAACATCGAATAAAAGTGGCGAACCTATTTCTTTGCTGTCGATACTCCTACGGAAGGTGTTCCAACGAGCTGGCACTTTTGATCCTGTCCAGAGTTGTGCCAAACAGAAACACCTATCAGACACAAGCTGCCCATCATCATCCTATTCAGTTGCGAACACCCAGGACGTTGCTGTTCCGGGACTCCTTTATCTGGAAGATTCGCTCTGAAATGGACTTCCGAGTAACGTCTTTCCCGAAAACTACAACCTACAGCGCTTCAAGTCCAATGTCCATCATCTTCTCCGCACTGTTGAGTGGTATAGGATTTTCCTGTTGTGTGTGTTAGCATTACTAAATCTGAAAAGGGGCAATTTGTGTAGTTTTAGCGCCGAAAATGTGGCAAGGATCTGAAGGATCGAAAAAACTGGGAAGATAGTTTGATAGAGAATTTCTGTTTCGTAAATGTTGGAAAAATTAACTTTTCACGGAAATGTAAAAACATCGATTTCCAGGCCAAAAAAATAAGGCTTTTAATTTTTTCTCGAAAAGAATTTTCGAAATGATGTTGAATGTAAGCTTTTTGCTATTTTTATAATTTATTACAAAAAGCCAATACTCTGGAGCATCCAAAGTGCGCAAAACATACGAAAATCTGAATCCAATTGAAAATGTTCGAATTGTTGGTTTCTTATATTCAGTTTGAAAAATATACTTTACGTACGTACCAGTTTTAATCCAGTGCTACTTTCAAGAAATCAATCTCAGATTCACAAACCTCGTGATTTTTGCTATAAAAAATTCTATCACAATTTTCCATACGAGATTGAGAAACACCAGAAAATGGAGGTTAAGTTGAAACATGCACAATATACAAGAAATTTCCAATATATCGGGAATTTTAAGAGTCAGTATAGATAGCTTTGCTTTTGATGTATTATGGGAAATTTGAAGGAATAAGTCTTCCAATATTTTGACATGAGGTTTAGGTTAAAATATGTATATTTCTACTTTTACAGTTTGAAGCTGAAGAAATCTCTCAGAATCGAAAAATCTGGAATATTTTGGTGAAAAGAAGCAGTTTTCGGTGGATTTTATGGCAGATGTCGATAATCGAAGTAAATTACCAATTAAAATGGCAAATAGGAGAAATAATTATAAAGTTTTTAAAATTTGGGTGCGGACTCTTAATAGACATCCGAATACAAAACCCCCTTTTGTCTCAGAAACCACCTCGTTACGAGACCTAGTGCCCACCACCAAAACTATATTTTCACAAATATGGTTTGAAAAATTAGAATATGTTGCTAAAGTTAGGCGAAAACAAGTAAAGTGACAAATATCTTGAAATGTATTGGCCAAAGAAAAATGTTGCATGCAAAGCAGATTCTTCTTCACAAAGCTGACTATAAGGATAAAAAATTATGACTACAAAAAATGTTATTATTACTAGGTACTATGTTTTTATATTCGAGCACGCTTCCACACCACCGCTGAGGCAGAGCTTCCGGCGCGGTTTTTTTTGTAAGTGGTTTCCCCTGGAGGCCTAATCCACTAAAAACTGACTGCTGTTTATTCCTTTATTACATTATCTGCAGTTAATTCTTCCTCTATCACTGAACAGTTGGAGCACATTGTTGAACACTTCAATCAAAACTTAGCGCAGCCGCACCGTTTTCCGCAACCCTTTTTACAACGGCATGATATTAATTGAATAATAGAAGTAGGTACTGGTGTCTCAATTGTAGGAATCGGCACCAAAATTTAGCTAAATGTTTCCATCCCCATTCATTAGGCTTCAAATTGTCTTCACGCCACGAATACATTTCGATACGAATGTTGTTCTAAAGTAGCACATGTAGGTGGTAGTCTTGATAATATCACTGCATTTGTTATAAATGAAATTAATCTAAATTGATTTAATGATGTGACAGTTTGAGGTGCCTCGTATAAAGGCAAATAAGCAACATTTGATCAATCAAGTGAATAAAAATCTGGAATATGCTGGCATCGAAGCTCTTGCTGCAACATACTCTAATTGTTCAAACTGTTATTAAGGAAGGTGATAATAACCACACGGTAGTTGTTGCCGGAGAGGATATTGACCTTCTCCTTCTCCTAATTTTTCTTTGTCCTATTGATAAAGACATTCAATTTCTACGAGACGTTCAAGGAAACATCAAGGAAAGGGCATATGGTTCTCTCGATTTACAGAACTCGGAAATCCTTCATAATTGTGAAAGAAATATATTATTTGCTCACGCATTCAGTGAACGTGATGCCACGGCAGCATTTTTTTTTTGGCAAAGGAAAAGCACAAACTCTAATTTAATAAATACTAGAAGGGACTAAGATGATGCTTTGCATATATTTAACAATCCATCATCGATCAAACCAGACATTCTACTAGCTGGAGGCCAAATTACACTAGCACCTAGAACTGTCACATCTTTAAATCAATTTAGATTAATTTCATTTAACAACTTTGATGGTTATTCTAATCAAGCAGTGATATTATCAAGACTACCCTCTGGTAGTACCACGTGGGGTGGAGAAAATTTGAAGCCTAATGAATGGGGATGGAAAACAATTAGCCAAATTTTGTTGCTAATTCCCAACGCAGTCTCACGTCATTGCTAATTTCTAAAATTGAGATACCAACTCCTACTTCTTTTATTTAATTAATATCATGACGTTGTAAAAAGGGTTGCGGAAAATGATGAGGCTGTTCTAAGGTTGGATTGAAGTGTTCAACAATGTGTTCCAATTGTCATGTAAAGGATGTCTTAGTTCAGTGGTAGAGAAAGAACTAACTGAAGATAATTCAATTAATGAATAAACATCAGTTAGATTTTAGTGGATTAGGCCTCCCAACCCAACTACTTAAAAAAAACGTGCCGGAAGGTCTACCACAGCGGTGGTGTGGAAACGGGCTCGAATATAGGTATTAAATAGGTATTAGTACTAATAAAATTTTCTGTAGTCATATATTTGTCCTTATAGCCGGGTTTGTGCAGACAAATGTGCTTTGCATGCAACATTTTTCTACGGGCAATGTATTTCAAGATATTTGTCACTTTACTCGTTTTTACATAACTTTAGCAACATATCCTAATTTTTGAAACCATATTTGTGAGAGCAGAGTAAATGATAGAAACAAATCACATTAGAGGGTAGTGGTGCAAAAGCGATGAAACACCCTCCGGATAGGTGGATAGGACGAGGTAAAAGTTTATTTCTAGCATATCAATGTGCTTAGTTTTTTATTCTTTAAGCGATGAGCAGCAGTTTTCGCGTTTATTTTGAGATTTTGAGATAAAATTTTACTTTAAACATCGAAGTTGTGGCAAATTAATTGAAATAGAACACACAAAATACTTCACTTCTGTCGTGTGATCTTAAGCACGCACCTTTTTTTAAAATATATTTTTACAACTAATAATACATTATTTGAGACCTCCCATGTTACAACAATGACATTACATATATAAGACCTGATCATTACAATTCAGGTACAGCTTATTGATAAGCTGTGGTTCAAGTCCTTGCCGCTATCATGTTACAGTCTCTTGAGCTGGTTACTAAAATTACATATCTGTAAATTACACTTTTATTCATAATATTTATATAATACGACGGATTTTATACCTTATCTGTTTCATGTGGCGTACAATTTTTGATTCAACAGTTCCCAATTTAGAAGAATATTATATACCTACCCCTAAAAAATATTCTTCTGCTTAGTGCAAATGAACACAATTAATTTAAACACACTCTATTCTTGCCCAGCAGCAAATTATTAATCAGTGCAAAGTAAATAGGAAGCAGAAAAGTTAAATGCGCTGACAAAACAAACAATATTATTGCGGCATAATTGTTCCCTCGTCAAGAAACCAATTGGCGTGAATAGATGAAACGGCTCTTCTAATTGAAACTCTATGTTGTACCTAAATTTAGCACACGACTGTATTATTACACTTGTAAATGGGTTTGCAGTACTAGATTTGAAATGAAATAGCGAATACTTTGTGGTAAGCTTTGATAAAATCAAAGCGGATATTCGAACATAATTACAGTGGGCTTACTTTAAAATGGAGTTCCTAAAAGCGGAGAGTGCAGTTACTATTTTACTTTCAATGCTTTGATTTAATTGTTAAATGATGACATTCAAGTTGATATATTGATAGGGCTCCAATACTCATGGTTAATATTTTCTTTTAATTTAGATACAAATTATATATGCAAAGACTCTATTGATATAAAGGATTTTCCATTTTAATTTTTATTATTTTTAAATATCTATATCAAACATTTCAGATTTGCTGCTATTTTAATGGCATGCAACAAAAATCACATTTAAGTCAATTTAATTTTTTATCCAATCATTGCAATCCAAATTTCTCGTCAGTTTTATGAACTCTGTCACCCACCCCTCCAAAAATCTATTTTCAAAATAATTATGTAATGAACAGCCATATGCATTTTAACTTATGAGTTATTATAGCATAACTGACTGTGATACACAACTAATCTAAGTTCACATGAATACACCCACCCTTAAGGCTCTACTAAATTGTCAAGCATATAATATACATTTTCAGATACAAATATTGTGTCATTGCTTTTAACTTTATTTCCTAATACTGATAAAATGCGAGTTTCTATTGTCCACATGATTGCATAGCAGCGCTGAATTTGATCAAGTTTGCAGCTGGCAGTGGTTTCTGGCTATTTCCTAACTCATACGGCTACTTGGCTGGCCCCAGTTAGAGCTTTACTACGCTCTGTGATGCTGCACGTCACGCCATGTGAGTCAGCATCACTTCGACAAAAAGGGGTCTCAAACTGGCACGTTCCCATATTCCAAAGAAGAAAATAATTAATGTTTTAAATTTTGGGATATAAATTCTAAGGTCAGAATAGATATATTAAGTTCCAATGTAAGGTATAGATAATATCAGCCGCAGAAATTTACCAATAAAGGGAAGAAACTATATATTTGAGGTTTTGAGGATATAAATAAATACATATATTAAAACTTCATTAAATTATATGGTTTTAACTTGAATAGTAAAGTACAGTCTTTTTATAAAAGCTTTTATTACCTTCAAGCTCATCGATGTTGTGTCCTAGGGAGCCCGCATTTGCATGTATTATTTTTTTTTTCCTTTTTTTATGCATTGGAACGGTTGTAAAGATCTGAAAAATGCATTGCAATGGCTCCCTCGAGCCGTTATATTTATCTCGCAGTGTGACAAGGCTAGTTGAAAAGACGCATAATGTTTGTCAATTTTAATATGGATATAGGGCAATAGTACCCCTTTTCAACCTACTTTACGTGAGGGTTTCTAAAATTTTTGATCAACATGGGCGAGTAAGCGGGATAAGAGGGAGTAGAGGGCTCCCAACTCAAGATGCTAATATTTGGGTTATGTAAAGTATTTTTACTCCTAAAATCGTTTTTTTTTTCAATTTAAATTGACATATAAGTTTTCCTAAATAAGGAATTTTCGTTTTGATGACGATTCGTCGCTAGCCTCCACGTCGTTTTAGCAACAGATTAAGGAGATTATGTCGATAATTTCCACTTTTTCAGTCTAAGCGCGTATTGCACATGATTTATGAAATACACGGCTGCTTTTTATGCAAAGGATTACAGCAGATTGCTTTTCGTAGCTGTTAAAAAGGACTTTTTCGGCGGACGAGTCACTCGCTAATCCGTTAGAACACTCTGTTGGAAGTTTCATATTTAAAATATTGATTATTAAACTCAATCTTAGTTCGGGAAAGTTAAATTTGATTTGCTATATACTCATATTACGCACAGATTTACATTTCGAAATATTGCTATGTAATAGATGCTTTATTGTCAAAAAAATTTCCAATTTGTAGACAAAGCTAGAGTACAAAATATACAAAACACATAAAAACACAAATAGAAATATACAATAAAAAGAAAACCTAACAATAAAAAACTTTATACAATTGTGCAAATTGTACGAGGTCAAAATATTATTTAAAATCTTAAATATCAAGAGCTAGAGTACAAAACATATAAAAACACAAATAGAAATATGCAATAAAAAGAAAAAGAAAAAGAAAAACCTAACTATACAAAACTATACAATTGTACAAATTGTACGTGCTCAAAATATGTAAAATATTAAATATCAAAATATTTAACATCAAATCCTAAACACTAAACACCAAGCATTAAACATGAAATCATTAAACCAGTGTGTAAGATGCTCAAAATTAAGTATTAATTAAGAAAAAAGTCGTTGACTGCGTATAAGGCTCTCTCTAGTAAGTATAATCTCAAAGCTCGGCGAAATGCGGAAAAGGATGTTATTGACTTCAGTTCAAATGGTAGATTATTGTGCATTTTTTTTGCATTGTACAATATAGAGCTTTTAACTAACTCTGAGCGTGGGGTTGGCAGATAAAGATCATGCTCCGTATTCCTAAGTGGATAGTTGTGAAATGGTCTAACTGGAATGGCAGATACGTGATTGCGGATTAAGCAAACCGATTCAAATATGAATAAGGAAGGAAGAGTTAATATTTTAAATCTTTTAAAGAAATCCTGGCAGTGAGTTCTACTGTTTAGTCCCAGTGAATACCGAACAGCTCTCATTTGTAGTTTGAAAATTCGCTCAAATTGAGTCGCACAACACGTACCCCAGAATGGAAGGGCGTATCGGAGGTGCGACTCAAAAAGGGCATAATAGACTGTTCTAGCAGTTAACACGCTAAGTTCCCTGGAAACAGTTCTTAACGCAAAACAGGCAGAACTTAATTTTTTTGATAAGACATCGATGTGCAAGTCCCACTTCAAATAGCTGTCCACAACAAGCCCCAAAAATTTCACAGATTCAACGAGGTCGATAGTGGTGTTATTAAGTACAAAAGATGGCAACGTACTTTTATATGATAAAACTTTAGTTTTAGAAACGTTGAGGCACAGGAGATTAGAATCACACCATGATTTAATGGTGATTAAGTCACTAGATACAGTTCTATGAAGCGCCGTAATATCCGGATTGCTCCAAGTGAAACTAGAATCGTCCGCAAAGAGACAAACTTTACCGCTAATGTCCAGACAAGCAATGTCGTTGATAAACAGCAGAAACAAAATGGGGCCTAGTACTGAACCCTGGGGTACTCCACAATCTATTGGCCTGCAAGAAGACATCGACGTATCAACCCTCACAAGCTGACTTCTGTTGTTATGATACGACTTAAACCATTCGAGAGGCACTTCTCTGAATCCGTAGTACTGCAATTTGTTAATTAAGATATTATGATTTACACAATCGAAAGCTTTAGAGAAATCACAGTAAATGGTTGCTGTAGAGTGATGGTTGTTCAGGTTGGAGTATACATAATTAAAGAGGGAAAACATAGCATCATTTGTGCATTTGTTACTTAAAAATCCAAACTGATGGGTAGTAAGTATTTTATATTTAGAGAGAAAAGATAGAAGCCTTTTTTTAACCAATCTTTCAATGATCTTTGATAATGTGGGAAGTAGTGCAATTGGGCGATAGTTCGAAGCTTGGTCTTTATCTCCTCCTTTATGCAAAGGAATAATTATTGCCCTCTTAAGACAGTTTGGAAAAACCCCATTTTG
Source organism: Pissodes strobi (assembly GCA_016904865.1). Taxonomy (NCBI): domain Eukaryota; kingdom Metazoa; phylum Arthropoda; class Insecta; order Coleoptera; family Curculionidae; genus Pissodes; species Pissodes strobi. The sequence continues at coordinate 655,668 of MU182023.1, read as the reverse complement.
GAATGACTTGTTAATTAAAGCAGTAAGATGGTTTAATGTGCATTCCGGCAGGTTTGAAAACATTTTCAGAGTAAGCCCATCAGTCCCAGATGAGGATTTGTTTTTAATGTCTTTAATTGTGCTGCGAAGCTCAGCAAATGCTACAGGCGTAAAGAAGAAACTGTGTAAATTCACATTAGCATTAGAGAGATATGAAAATGGATCATGAGAAGGAGTTATGGTGTTCATTAAATCTTTAGCCACATTTACAAAGTAATTGTTTAGGTTCTCAGGTGAATTAGCGATAGTGCCAGACGAAGAAGCCTTATTCCTTAAGTCATTCACAATAGACCATGATTTTTTAGCAACGTTACCGGATTTAACCAGCCTCTCATTATAATAAATGTCCTTGGCAGCTTTTATAGTTTTATGATAGACTTTCCTGTAAAGTTTCACGTAACCATGGAAGAAGACGCTGTCCGAGTATTTTTTAAGTGAGATAATGAACGCATGTTCTTTGCAGATGTGCGTAAGCCTTTAGTTGACCAGGCGTTATGTTTTTTAATTTTGATAGGCCTAAGCGTAATGGATTCGAACGCCAGAGTAGATAAAGTTTTTATAAATCTAGAAAATTCGGTATCGATATTATCAGAGGGGACAACCCAGTCAGTTGTTAGACATAGGTGCTTGAAATTTAGAAAATTTTTGTCCGAAAATATAAGGCATAATTTGCGTGGAGATATTTGGCATTTGGATTTTACCGAAAATTCTGTTAATACTGCCTCATGATCAGAGAAACCCGAGTTAAGAACAGCACAGTCAACGAATTCTGGATCAAAAGATGACACGACATAGTCTATAGTACTAGAACCAGTTTTAGTTATTCTAGTTGGTGAGTTAATATGCATGATTATACCAAAAGAGTCGAAAATGGACCGAAGGGATTCTTGAGCAGCACACACACTGGAAAAGTCAACATTAAGGTCGCCACACAAAATTAATTTGCTTCTTAAAGGCAGGGATTCAAGCAAGCTCAGTAATCTTTGACTGAATGTATGCATGTCAGCGTCAGGTGTTCTGTAAATACAAACAAGATAGAGGTCGTAAGCGTTATGATAGACGATAGAAAATTCAAATACTTTCTCACACAATAAATTATCGAACTTAGTTACTGCCGAAAAGTCGTTGTTAGTAGACATTATCATAGTACCTCCATGAGATAAATTACTTCTATTAAATCTAGCTACTGTAGTATAATTTTTGACAAACACAGGTTCATCAAAATTTAGCCAATGTTCAGTTATGGCAATGATTTCTGGAAAATTAAGCTCTTCTAGCAATAGAAATAATTCAACTGTTTTGTAATACAAATGGTATTAAATCAAAAGGCATATGTGGCTAAACACGAAGCTGTCTCTAATTAATAACGTTTACCATACATTTCACCACCCATTGCTAAATAAATTAGCTGTTTTGGAAAGCAGCGAAATGTTACAGCCAAAGGTAAAAGCTCAAGCATTTTTGATAACTGGAAGTTATAATAAACAACTTCACCAAGATTTCTCTTCATAAATTTGTGTTTTTCTAGTGGATATTAGAACATTAAAAGTAGTGTTTTATATCATATTGTGTAGAATTGTGGGCCCTATTTTATGTGATAATTGCCTTCTGAATTGTATCTGTGATTTAGTGGAAATTGAATAAATTCTAATTTCTATTGTTCAAAAATAATACATTCTAAAATCCATAACAATAGACACCACATACCATTGTAAATGTGCATAAATACCACTGCGTCATTCTCCGCAACAAGATTTTAGCTTGATATACTTGAACTTTACAACTTTGACCGGTGATTCTCAGAGATAGCCTCTATGGAAGGCAATTTTAAATGCTGTGCAAAGAAAGACTTCATGAATTTTCGCTGTGTTAACTGCAATGATATATTTCACGGTAGCTGCTTAGAAAGTAAATCAGGCGTATTTCGTATTGGAGGTCACAAAATTCTATGTTCTTCTGAGTGTCAGATAAAGAATAATGCGGACGAGGACTTAATAAAACCTCTCGAAGATCAGCTACAGAAACTGGAAAATGAAAACAAAAATAAATCAGAATATATTAAACGTCTAAAACGCGGCACAAAGGACTATGAAAAAATAGTAGAAGAAGAAGAAAGTAAACATCTTCTGATACTCAAGAATCAGAAGGAAGCAACTATGCAACTAAATAAAGAATTGGTTAAGCTAAATAATGAAAATGAAAGGCTAGCAGCAAAAACAGAAGAATTGATACTACAAAATAATAAATTAAGAAATGAATTTGAAGAGCAAAACCGCATCAGTAAGACAATGTGCATTACAATAAAGACATTAGAAAAGGATAATGATGTCTTTGCAAAGGAATTACAAAAAATACAACCTAAGAGTAAATCTAACAAAGAAATCCAATGCTGCTTACAAAAGGATTCTATCAACTCTACTACACAAAGTGATTCTAAAGGGACAATAAATGACTGCCAAGAAGTGACTCTCGAAGACAGGAAAATGTCTGCCATAAGTAAGAATATGTTAATATTAGGTGACCAAACTGTGTATAGATTTAAGAAAATGGTTAATGATTGTCCTAGTCTTAGCAACTTTAAAATGCAAACAATAGTTAAACCCAATGCTTTAAGTGAACAAATTATAGAAAATCTTAAAACCTTATCACAAGATCTAAATGAAAATGACATCATAATAATACTTGCAGGTCTAATAGGCCAAGCGACAGGGGGTTTCTATTTGCAAAAGGTCGAACAGAAATGAAATTTTGTGGGATGGTAGAGATAGGTCCCCTGATAGTACATTTAAGTTTGCGACCTCGGGGGGGTGCCGCTCGAGGGGTGGGGGATGAAAACTCTGCTTCGCGGCGCTTGGAGGAAAGTAGCACCGTTGGAGTAGGTGCCATAAAAAAAAGTTCAAATAAAATATGTAGAAAACAAAATTGCCCACAACTTTGGTTTTATGCATTTTTTCGCTCCGACCAATATTTTCTGCTCTACGGCGCGCCAAACTTGGGGGGTAGTTTGCAAATTTTAACAAAGTCAGAGTTTAATCGCGGATTGAATCAAATATGGCTACCAAACAATTCTGGTATATTTTTTTTTCTGTAAGAGTAAGGTTTTCTAAGTAAACTAATGCTTGATTCGTTAAATTTGACCTTATATTATAAAAGATATGATTTTTTGAAGTGCGCCCTTACATACTCTGATATGGGCATTTTTCATCTATCATGATCTACGGGCGATATTTTTGAAGTGAAAACTTCTTTAGGCGCGTTTTGCAATTTTTTTTTGCGGGGTTGAATGAGACTGAGCCGTCACGCATCACGCGTCATGCTCGGATATGTAACGTAACGCTCCTTCTACTGGCATGTTCCCGTATAGGTAGAGGGCTGAAATTTTCAGGGGATGTAGCCGAGGTAAAAATAAAATCCTGGACGAAAACGGGACCCCGTACCTCCTCCCGTTTGGCCAGGAGAGGGGTGAGAAAGGAAAAACTTAAATAATTAATTTTGGGAGAACGGGAAGAGGTACGGGGTCGATATTTTTATGGCAGGTGCGCCCTATGGGGGGCCACCTTAGGCCATACGGGGGGGGACCGGGGCTCTAGTTTAAAGGGGAATTTTGGGGGGAAATCAGTTTTTCGCCCATATCTCTGCAACGAAGGCTGGGATCGAAATTCTGACAAACGATGACCCCGCTAATTGAAGTTTTCACTTCTGTCGTGCGGTCTTAAGCACACATCAAATTTTTTTTATTGTTTGTAAAATAGTGCTCGAAAATTGTCTATTGTTATATTTACTGGCTTCTTGCCCATCGTGTTCTGTGGGGCCGTCAAAATTCATTTGCAATCATTTGTGCAAATTACATTCATTACATTACAAGGCATTATGGGCCGAATACTAGTGTTATTTTTGATGGATATCCCGAAAGTGGGACAGAAGCAGGTACGAAATCTGCTGAAAGAAACCGCCGTTCAAAGCAGCACGAATGTAATCTTCGATGAATCCATGATTCCAACTGTGTCGCAAGAAAATTTTTTATCGAACAGGTTTAACAAAAGGCGCCTCGTTGCAATGCTGCAGATAAAGTTCAAAGCAGAGAATTACACTTTTAAGCAGGCGGTCGAAGATGCAGATACATTAATTGTGCAGACTGCTATCGAACTTGCTTCCTCTTTTTCCTCCGTTTGCGTTATTGCCGAAGACGTAGATTTACTTGTGCTGTTGACTGTTAAAGCCAGAGAAATCCCCAATGTTTACTTTCGCAAGCCGGGTAGAGGCAATAAGGAGGATGTGTTCTATTCACCCCAGAGCTTCCAATATAATGAATCTATTGCGAAATGTCTTTTATTTGTACATGCCTTTAGCGGTTGTGACACCACATCGGCGTTATTCAATCAAGGCAAGATTCGATTCCTTAAAACTTTGGAAAAAAATCCTACAATAACCGAGACGATTGAGGTATTTGATGACCCCAATGCAGAACTCACGAAAGTAGCAGCCGCTGGCGAACTGTTTATGCTGCGGCAGTATGGTGCAGACAGCAAACATCTCACGTTAGATTCTCTGCGGTATACCGACTTTGTACGGGCCGTCTCCAAAAACTCCTTTAATCTTGCGTCACTGCCACCAACATCCGATGCGTGCTATCATCATTCCTTACGAACCTATTGTCAAGTTCAAAACTGGCGGGGAGTCCACAAAACTCCAGAAGATCATGGATGGCGAAAAACCGCAACGGGACTAGACGCTATACGCATCTTAAAGGAACCAGCTCAAGAGGTTCTGCTTAAGACTATCTCCTGTAGATGTCAGACAGGTTAGCATCGAAAACGAAATTAACTCTTCTGCAAACATGCCCAAGACAATCTGGAAAATCATAGCTAGGGAATCAGGCAGGGAAGTACGAAGGAGCAATCTTCGGTGGAATTTATTGGTGGATGGAGGGATGACCAATGATGTAAAGGAAATAGCAAATGCTTTTAACACTTATTACACTAGTATAGCCACAAGAAACACTTTTACAAGTCTACCACTCCCAAATATAGACAACAATTTTAATAACATCTTCTTAACTCCTACCACAACAGCGGAAATTATTCAAATAATAAAATCGTTAAAAAACACAAACTCTGTGGGAACTGATGAAATTCCACTAAGTTTTTTTAAAGCAAATCTTAATGTTATCTCAGAAGCAATAAATAACTTAATAAATAGTACATTCTCACAATTTCAATTTCCAAATGCCTTAAAAATAGCCAAAGTGATACCAGTTTTTAAAAAGGGAAATCACGCCGATATTTCTAATTACCGTCCAATCTCCATAGTTAATGTTATAACTAAGATTGTAGAAAAAGCTGTGCACAGGAGATTACAAAAGTTTTTCACACGCTTTAATATTTTATGTTCATGTCAACATGGGTATAAGGAGGACTCATCTTCTGAAAGTGCACTTTATGCAATACTCCGGGAAATTTATGACAGGCGTAATGAAGGAGAATTATGTGCTGCAATTATATGCGACCTTTCAAAGGCATTTGACCTAGTCGATCACAGTATTCTTTTAAAAAAGCTGCATAATTATGGTGTGAGAGGACAGCCACTTGAATGGTTTAAATCTTATCTTGAAAACAGAAGTCAGTATGTTGCTATCACCATTGATCATAGATCCTATATTTCCAATACTAAGCCTGTTGGAATTGGAGTGCCTCAGGGATCGGTGTTGGGACCTCTTCTATTTAGTATATACATAAATGACCTCCCACTGCATGTTTCTGGAAACATTGTCATGTATCCTGATGATACAACTTGCATTGTGAGTGACACTAATGCAGATATCTTAAAAACTAAGGCAGATAAAGCAATCAATGAATTGGAATACTGGTTCACGGCAAATCGCCTTAAACTGAATATTGGTAAGACCCACATTATGCTTTTTTTCTGGAAACAGCATGGAAACAAATATTTTTAATGATTCAAGCGTTGGTGAATCAAAGCTAATTAAAAAACTAGGTCTTACTATAGAACCGAACTTAAAATTTGAAACACACATTAACAATACAAGGCTGAAACTAAACTCAATAACATTTGCCCTTAGATACCTAAAAAATATTGTATCGCATAAAATTTTAAGAAGTGTTTATTATGGTTACCTCCACTCAAAAATGTGTTATGGAATAGAGTTTTGGGCAGGTGAAAGTGGAAGCATAAATATATTTATATCTCAAAAAAAATGCATAAGGAACATTTTTAATTTACCACCAAGAACATCTTGTAGGGAATATTTCAAAAATAATAGAATCATGACTCTTCCTTGCTGTTTCCTCTACAAGGCCTTGGTTAATGTTCATAAACAAAGGATGAATTATCCTTCAACCCTGACATTTAGTAGTTACAACTTTAGGTACAACTTAATACGACCAGCAATGCCAAAGACTGCCAAGTTCCTTAATAGTACATTCTTTTTAATTAAATGTCATGTTACTTAGATTTAAAGAATAAAATGTAGGCTAGAATCATATAGTTATAAAACAATAATTAATCGATAAGAAATTAATAATTTAATATGCTATATTATATACCTAATGTAATTTGTCTAAAGCTTCTGGCAAAATGGACAATAAAATAAACAATAAACAATATATCTCAATAAAAGGAGGCTGGTTTGACGTATAAATTTGTTTTCTTATGTAATAATAAGAATATAAGTATACCCCACGCCTATTCTTTGAATCAATAGATCGCTCACTCTTGGTCCTTCAATGCAGTGATAGCAGACATAGTAATTAAAAATTTGCTGCTCTAAGCTATTTCAAGTTGATAAATATGGCTTTAAAATTGACAATAAAATACGAATTTGGGTCGCGAAGAGTTGAAGGGATGTTTTGAATAATATTTGCAGTTAAGCCCATAGTCTATAAAATATTTTCGCCCGTTTTAATAATTTAGGGATGATCAATTTGGTAGTAGTTTATTTTACCAGGTATTTCTTGAGCTGTATATTTTGAAATGACTTGCCACAAGATGATGATTATAAAATCCGCAAAAATTGCTGCTTATCTCTTGAAAAATGTCCAAATTCTTCAACTTTCCCCAAAAGCTATAAATATCGGTATGTTAAAGGTAAAATTCGTTCACGAAATCTGCTAAAAGATCCACCAGTAACTGCCTCCATTCATCAACTGATCCATTGTTCTAACTTCAAATTATTTTCAATGAGATTTCAGGTAATTAAATGTATAAATCTACATATTTTAACCTAAAAATCATGTCAAAACATTGGAGGACATATTCCTTTCAATTTTAGACTGCAACGCTATTTATTCGGACTCGTAACATTGTCGAAATATTGGAAATTTGTTGTAATTTTATACACGTTGCAGTTTAACCTCGATTATCTTTGACCTAAAAATGAATGTTTTTACATTTTTTTCTGAAATGCTCTTCCTGATATTTTCGAAGCAGACAGATAGACCTAAAGTCTTTGGTAATGTATACAGGGTGTCCCTAAAAGGTCTGTACAAAATCTTACCACATATTGCTGAAGTTGAAATAAGCCGATAATTTTTTAACGTATTACTTGAAATTCGTACCCCGAAGGTTTATTGGGATGTGAAACCCGAATATGGACACCTTTCCACTATGGTCATTCACTTCACACTACACTTCTAGTGGTTTTAATTGGCTATAAATTTTTCTCAATGTAGTGTTTTACTTTTTTTGGTTAAGGAGATAGTTTCCTGAATATTTTTAGGCAAAAAAATACTCTTGTTAAAATCCGCTAAAGTAAGTCGTTTTCGAGATAGTTTGGTTTTTACTGTTCAATGCGGCACCGGAATATTCAAATTAATTTGAATCCATAAATTTGGCTGTTACCTTTGAGGATGAAATTTTGTCAGTGAATTAGCAGTCCAAAATGGATTTTTTAGATAATTTTTTGAAGTGTACGTAAATGTCCCAACATTGCCACATACAAAAATCCTCGTATTTTTTACCTGTTTGGTGAACCGCTTAGCGGACAAACTATTTAATCTTAAACATTTTTTGTATTTTTAGAATTTTCGATATCAGTAATATTTTTGCCAGAAAAAATATTGTCTGATTTGATATAAAGTAAATGTTTCAGTCAGAATTTCGCAATGCGAGAATAAATAACGCGTTTAAAACTTGTTAGTAAACTTTCAAATTGTTTGAATTATTGTCAAAATGATTACAATATCAATATTTTGTTTACTTGGGCGATATCATATTAAAGGTTTCAGTTAATGTAGGATATCATCATGGATTTAGACTAGGTTTCGATTATTAACGACCATATTCAGGACTTCTAAATGGTGTAAATCGGTCAAGATTCTTTCATTTGGTCTATATCATTTTCAAGGTTTCGCATGGTTTTACAATTAGGTAGAATAAAACACAATTAGCAAGCATGTGTGCGGCTTGGGTAAATATATGGCGTGCATATATAAAATGCCAATCATATACAGCGAAATTATGATATCGATATGTAAAAAATCAAATGTGTGTCTTTAGGTTTTGAATATTTGTAATAATTTTTATAATAATGCACTTTAATCGACTTTGTGTTAATTTTGGCCATACCTAGTCGATTTTCCAATGTTTATGTTTCACATCTAGATCAATCGTTTTATGTAACTATTGACTGACTCGGAAGTGCTCGAGGAAAATCGTGGACGTAGATTAAATTTATAGATATCCTAACATGCTTTCACAATAAGGTAGAATAAAAAACAATTAATTGCTTAGGAGTACACCAATATATTAATATAGTTTGTCGTGTTTAATTTTTTCAAAGTGGCTTATAAAATAGGTTTAAGAAAAATGCAAAAACAATAACCAATCAATTTTCAAGCACGAGGGCTTGAGCATTTATAGGTTATATCCTTAATAAACTTTGACCTGGATTATTGGGCCTCTTATACGTGCTTGTATGAAAATTAACCAGGTGTTACTAACCCAAACTAACCCGCCTAAGCCTGTCCTAAGCCAAGTTGCAAAAGTGGTGAGGGGGAGAAGTAACAACCTCGTTAAAAAAAACAGGGTTCATCGGGCCCGGATGATAGGACCCTGTGAGGGCCCCTGCCTAGGGTACAGGCGAAGAGGAAGCCAAGGATCCAAAAGCGAAAGAGGGTAGTAAAATCCCAACGGTGAAGGAACAAACGAGCTGAATCAAAAGGGCAGACTGAGCTCTCTAGTCATGGTCGACAATGAGTCTAGGGAATGAACACCCCGAAAAATAAAACACCTGGTCCTCCAGGTTGGAGACAGACAAAGCCTCGGAGCTACGGACGGATCACATGATAAACGACACATGGCAAAGAAAAGGATCATGATTTGTGGCACGTGGAATGTTCAAGGGAATAGAGGAAGAATGGCAGAAATAATATCGGAAACGGAGAAGTTAAAAATTGACATACTAACACTCACAGAAACAAAACGAAAAGGTAACGGAACGGAAATAATTGGAAGGTACATACACATATTTAGTGGAGTACCCAAGGATGGTCGCGCAAAATGGGGAGTGTCAATACTTATAAATAAAAATTTAAAAATAAAATAACTAATTGGGAACCAATAGACGAAAATATAATCAGGGTGAATATGCATATATGTGGAAGACGAATAACGGTACTGGGAATATATACCATCTCAGATGTTGAACCTGTGGCAATAAAGGATGCATTCTTTGAAAAACTTAATGAGGTACTAACAGATATCGGAGATACAAGAGATGTCATAATGCTAGGGGACTTTCATAGCCGCACAGGAAAAAAGATCAATAACAGAGTAGTAGGGCCATACGGAGAAGATAATATAAATGATAATGGTATGCGCTTAATCGATCTCTGTGCGCACAATGAAATGAAAAGTACCAATGGATTCTACAAACATAAATGGATATATAAGTACACCTGGGAACAACCAACAAGACAGCTGAAGTCAATTATAGATTACCTGATTCTAAAACAACGAAGCTACATTAAATTACAGGACATACGAGTAAAAAGAGGATCCGCATGTGGATCAGACCACTACCTCCTAAAAGCAAAATTATACATACCTAGATGGCATACAGACCAAAGAACTCAGTGTAGGGAAGACGAAAACAGTGAACTGGTAGAATACCCCAAATATAACCTTGAGAGCCTTATAGAAGAGAGTACCAAATATCTATACCAACGAAGCTTAGATGAATACCTATATGATTCGGAAGATCTGACCTCTGAAGAAAGCTACACAAACATGGTAGAAAGTATTCATCAAGCCGCGAGAGAAGCCCTTGGCACACAACAACAACAGAAAAGCAAGAATATGTGGTGGACAAAAGAAATGGAACAGTTAGTAGAACAAAAAAGCAAGCATACCAAAAATGGCTCTGCACAAGGAATCAAGTAGATAAACAAACATATGATGACATCAAACGAGAAACGCGACAGAAAACAAATCATTTAAAAAATGAAATGTGGGACAGAAAATGTCAAGAATTCGAAACATATATAGGGGGCCGAAAGTGCACAGAAGCATGGAAATTTATTGGAAAAATTAGGAAACCTCGCTCCGAAAATGTAAATTTAAATAATATAACACAACAACAATGGAAAGTTCACTACGAATATTTACTACAAGAGAATAGACCACAATATGTTTCGAACAGTATACCAATTAACATACAGGGAGAAAGATTGGAGATAGATGAAAATACGGTAGGGAAGGCTATCTCTAAACAAATGGAAAATCCTGTGGACCAGAAGGAGTGTTTGCAGAATTACTGAAAAATGGGACAGGAAAAATTGTCAGAATACTGACACGACTATTTAATAACTACCTTAAAGGCCAAGAAGTTCCCAAGGAATGGAAGGTCGCCTATATATCATCAATCCACAAGAAGGGCAATAGAAGCGACTGCGGCATCTACAGGGGAATCTCGGTAACGAGCTCGATAAGTAGACTATATGGACGAATACTTAGAAATTTAATAGAGGCAGAATATGTAGAAGTGGAAGAACAAAGTGGTTTTAGAAGTGGAAGAACTTGCAGTGATAACGTGTTTACCATAAAACAAATAATAGAAAAGGGATCAGCAGTGAACGTAGAAACACACATGCTATTTATCGATCTTACAAAAGCATACGGCAATATACCCACGTGCCTACTCTGGGAAACACTACACCATACTAATATAAATCAGACACTAAAAACAGCTGTGAAAAATCTCTACGCTAATTCTGTCTCTAGGATTAAAATCGGTATGAAACTATCAGAACCCTTTAATACAACAAAAGGCCTCCGACAAGGGTGTTGTATATCCCCAACATTGTTTAAAATATACATTAAAGAAGCACTCACAAAATGGCAGAGAAAATGTTCAGGAATGGGAGTGCCACTAGAAAATTCAACAATATACAGCTTACAATTTGCAGATGACCAGGTAGTTTTGGCGGAAGACAGAGAAGACCTTGAATACATGACCCGCAAACTGAAAGAGACTTATTAAGAATGGGGCATCACTATGAACATCCAAAAAACTAGATACCTCAGCGTTGGGACGGAAAATCAGAACTTACAACTAAACAACTTAGATATTGTAGAAGCATGTGAAGATTACAAATACTTAGGAATAACATTCGATAAAACAGGGAAAGATGAGAAAGAAATAAGAGCAAGAATAATACAGGCGAGGAAGGCAATTGGATGTCTAAATGGAATTCTCTGGAGTAAACAAATAACCAGACAGAGAAAATACAACATATACAACACAATAATTAGCCTACTCTATGGTTCAGAAACATGGAGAATGACCGAGAGGAATAAAAGAATGCTAGAAGCTACAGAAATGGATGCACTTAGACGAGCAGCAAGAATTTCCCGTGCAGATAGAGTGAGAAACGAAGATATCCGACAAAGAATGGGACTGGAGGATACGATCATTAAGGATATCAAACAAAGACAACTCTCTTGGTATGGACATGTGCAGCGTATGGCGGACTATAGATTACCAAAACAAGCAATGGAATGGATCCCCCATCACAAAAAGAAAAGAGGAAGACCCAAAATAACATGAAGCGAGGGGATAAAGAAAGCCATGAGTTTAAGAAACCTACAGGAGGGTCAATGGGAAGATCGAAGAAAATGGCGTCTAGATACCGGACAACGTCGTCGTACGTTCTAAATCGATGGATATATATATATATATATACATACTTTTGATTGCTCAAAATTTATGATAATAATTCGGATATGGTATTAGTTTTTGGGTATTGTGAAGGAAATGACCACGAATGTGTCTAGGTATACAGGAAAACACTTCCAAATCGGCGCATTTCAGACCATCAAATATTTGCTGCTATTGAAAAATACCATCGCAAAACCGATAATTTCACTCCTGTAACCAATTATGGACGCCAACGAATTGGACTCCTGAGGTTAAGGAACACATTTTGTAAAGAATCGCTGAAGATCCTAGATTAAGCACCAGACGCTTAGGTTTAGTACTTGGAGTATCCAAAGATGTAGTTCATAGAACATTGAAAGAACAGTAGCTTCGTCCATATCATATCCAAAAGATACAAGACCTTTTGCCCTCGTATCTCGATTAACGAGTGGTCTTCTGTCGATTCATTACCGAACAAAGACAACAGAATGTGAATTTTGCTAAGCAAATTTTGTTGACATAACGAACATGTTTATGCTGATGAAAATCCACATGCCACGAAAGTAACTCATTATCAACATGAGTTTAGGGTTAATGCGTGGGCAGGAATCATTGGCAATTTTATTATCGGTCCTGTCCTGTTACTGCTACGATTAAATAGTGTGGATTATTTAGAACATTTACAAAATACCCTGCCATATTTATTAGATGACTTGCCATTACAACTTCGACGACTTATGTGGTTTATCCATGATGGTGCTCCACTACAATTTACTTTAAATGCCCGAAATTATTTGCATCAATGGTACCCAAACAGATGGATCGGTAGAGGAAATGACGCTCCTGTAAACTGGCCACCACGTTCACTGGATATGACTTGTATCATTTTTTATGGGGATCTTTAAAAACGATGTTATACTCCAGACCGATTAATAATGACGAGGAATTGTGAGGAAGAATTCAAAACGCAGATAACATATTGGAGAACGGAGCAATTTCGAACTAAGGTAAGTTGCGTTAAATCGGCTTATTTTGACCTCAGGAAATTATATGTAATAAGATTTTGTATAGACTTTTTAGAGACACCCCGTATACATGCTACAGAAATCGTCGATTACTCACACCAGATGGCACTTAACGGATCTTGCACATAGCGAATAAGAATAGCCGATCAACTCGATAATCAAAATACCTTAAACTCCCCTGAGGCAAATCTTAAATGTAAGTTTACTAAATAAATAAGTATCAATATTCTAGAGACGCTTCATAATAAATTGGAAAGTGCGCGATCTGACAAAGGCTTTAATTCATTAAAAGCCATTATTTATCATCTACAATATATTGTTCCCCGTCGTTTACCGCGCCGTATATTTTATAGCAACTGGTATTTATAGCGTCACATTATTTTATCGATTCGAGAGAATACTTGTTGCCAGTCTGCTATATTATATAGATATTACTATTTGGATCTGAGCACCTTTAATTTAACGTCGTCCTCGGCCATTTTCTGCTCTTACGCAATTATGGATTTGATTTATTTAAACTTCATTTTAAAATAATTTTATTATTGCTTAATATGCTTTCCAATGACGCAAACGAAAAGATTTTATTTCGTTTGTTAATACCAATCCGATCTATCTATTCAAACATTAAAAAAAGACAAGGCTTGGAAATCTACTATTCCATGATTCAATAGATGAGAGCCCAATTTATTTTTACGGGATACGCTACTGAGTATCAAAAAAAAAAACGACTAGCTTGTGAAAGAAAAAGGACCAAAATCTGAACTACAGGTGATATATGGAAAAAGATAGCTGCGAAATATTTCTGCGACGATTCCTATTTTATCCTTAGTTTCACAGGAAGACATGCGATGTACTTTTCATGTAACGCTTAAATTGATAGAGGTTTAGTGACGATACGTATGTCTGCATCGAAAGTAGAACGATACTTTTTTATCTTAAAAAGGATAAAGACTTTTCTACCAAACTCAATGCCAGAAGAACGGCTTGTTGGGAATGTTGTCGGACGAAAAAGTCCTTCTCGATAACATTGAAAATTTCAATGCCCCATCAGTTATTGACACCTTTAGGTACTTTTTCAAAACGTTTTTGTAAGTAACAAAGATATGCATGTATTGCATTGATATTCAGGTTGACAATTTGAATACTTACATTGACTATACTAAAGAAGATATAAAAAATATAATTTGTACAGGGGAAGAATAAATATGAGAGTATTTTGCGGACCACCCTTGGTTTCAAAATTTCAAGAAACTGGATCCGTTGGTAATAAAAAACAATAACCTAGAGTTTTGGATAAAGATATTCAGATTTAAATTATTGGCCAAGGTTCAACGTGTTATTTAGCAACAGTTATCGGCCTATCTAGAGAATCTGTTAGAAAAGCAGTAAAAATACATAAATTTCATCTTGCAAAATGAAAATTTAGCAAGAACTTAAAGACGATAATCTAGATCGGGGAATTCAGTTTTATAAAACCATGACAGGAAGAATTACGGCAACACCCAAATTTATATAAAAACATTTGCTTCAGAGAAACATAATTATTGACATAGATGCATCAAATGCCGATGATAGGGTAGGGTATGGATTGTTTATTCCTGATATTGGCTATAGATGCTCTTCGTGACTTCCTTCAGGGCTAAAGCGGAAACTATAGCGACCCATGAAGCTGTCTTCTCAGATTCCTATAGTGCAATTTCTAAAACTAAAGGCAATTATTTCACTGCTTCAATCGACGACTGAAAATTTAAACAAAATGGTTTCAAAATTTTACTTTTCTGAATCCCAGGACATGCTGACATTCGTGGTAACGTGGAAGCAGTTTAGCTTGCTAAAATAGGTACGGATTTGAATGTACTGATGGACATTCCATTGGGAACGGGGGTTATTTTAGCAATACTTAAAAGAGAAATCAGTAATAAATATAAAATGTTTTGGAGGAATTTGCTTCTGGAAAAAAATTATTTATATAGTAAAGTGCAAGAGACTTTTCCATCCAAATGTTGGTTCTTAAGTTTTCCCTATAAGAACAGAAGACATCTCACCATGGTTATAAGAGTGCGTACGGGTCGTTGTTCCATGAAACAACACCTGTTCAGATTAAGCATAAAAGAAGATCCCCTATGTGAGTGTGGTCATGTTGAGGACCTAAATTATACATTTTTTGAGTGCCCAATTAATGTCATTTCTAACATTGATATTTATAAAGAATTTAGGCTAAACAAGCGAAGACTCCTAGTTCTATTTTTTCTCTGCTAAGCGATCCATCTGAGGAAATAGTTGACATAATAGCAAAGTTTTTATCCATAAATAAGATTAATTTATAATCATCAGCAATGCTCAATTGATTCAAACACCTTTCCATTGCTTCCTTAGTTTGTGTAAGTAGCTTTGTTGTCCATCTTCGAATCCTTTGTTGTGTCGTCATACTAACTGCCAACCTCATTTTAAAATATGATTGAAGAGAGCTTTGTAATATAGTTACCAATCATGGATCTTTTTATTCTGAGGTAAAGTTTTAGATGACCAGAATCTGTGGCTTCGATATGGCCTAGAGCCAATAGAGGTAGCTCACAAAATGCGCTGGCGGATTGCCTTGCAGCAAAGCCAACCGCTTCCTGAAAAGGGGACACCAGAAGAACATGAACAAGAGTATTCATTCTTACTAACTGGTCATTGAATAAACATAACTGTCGCTACTGGAGTGACGTAGATCACATTTTTTTGCAGTCCTCGCAAAAGTCAATGTTTGGGCGGGAACACTGAGAGACAATATCATAGGTTCTTTTTTAATTGAAGTATATGCTGATAAGCTCAACCAAACTATAGATCCCTCTATTGTTCTTAAACTTGAAAACCAAAGACACTTACAAGGCAATCTGAATTTGAACGAGGATCTTCTATACGTTCAGCACACTTTGCTGCTGTAGCGAGGGAGTAGTTGGAGCAAAATTACAAACTGGCAGGAGAGGTACAAGATTACCTGATCTTACTCCTTTGGATACCGTTCTTAATGAGGTTACATTAAATGACTAGTTTACAAAACGCAGCCAGCATCTCTGGAAGAATTGAGTCAGAGGATAATTGATAATTGTCGAAGTGTTCCTAGAGGTATTTTTCAGAAAGTTAGGAAAGAATTTCAAAATCGGCTTTATTTCTGTTTAGAATAAAATAGAAACCATATTAAGCATTTAATAATATAGTCCAAAAAAAGAGTAAAAAATAATTATTTGGATTATTGCAAAAAAAATAGAGGGTTATGGCATTACATAGTGTTTTAATTTAAGCTTGGGATCCTCACTCATCATTTACGTTTATTTTCTAATTTTTCCTATCAAATTTTGCAAGAGCTAGTTATAAAACATATCGTACTTAAATCTCATTGATTTTGTTATCGCCGAAAAGCATTTCTGATAAGCTTTCCAGAGAGGTGTCACAAGCTGGTTAGTGCAACTTAATTTATAATTATTGACTAATTTGATAAGCGTGTATTTATTTATATTGTACATTTTGTGGGTCAATTTAAAACGCTTTTTTTTTACGGGAACTGCTTTCTTAACCTTATATTTTATTATGTCAAAATAAACTGAACAACAGTGTTTTTCGTATTCTTTCTTTACCGTAATAGTTTGGTTTTTCATTTTAGTTATAATAATAAAACAGAGTAAAATCTTTAAATTATAAAATTATTATTCTCAAATTATATGCTTAGTTTTTTTCAAGTAGTTCTTAATTTGGCTCGCAAATAAATTCCGACATAATGAACATGATATTCGGTCTACGCCAGTTGATTAAGATCAAACTACACTATTAAGTTTTAATACCTGCGTGTATACACTGTCCAAAAGGAATGCGTGACGCAAACTAAATATTTAGTACGCCCCATGTAAATGTATGGCAATTAATATCGACTTTAGAAGCAATACATATGAATATCGTAGCAGCAGTGGCGTGCCGTTACTTAGGAGATAGGGGGGTAACTAGAAGCATAAGGACGCAATCGCCATTTATTGACCCTGTATATCTCACTTTAAAAGTTTGGAAAAAAAACATCGTTTTCGTCACGCTTCAATTTTTATTAAGAATGATAGCATATCTTGAGCTTCAGTGTCATTCCCCGCAAGTGCATAAAACCGCGAACAGGCTTCCGACATAAGAAAGTTTTCATACAATTCCAATAGAAAGTTCTCCATTTGTTACACAAACGCTTCAAATTGAAATTCTTCCAATTCTTCTTCTTCTAATTTTATCGCATCGATCTTCTATATATTTCTTCAAATTAACCACTTCATCAAAAAATCCTAATAGTTTCAGTTCGACCTCAAACTGCAATACATTGAAATTTTCAAAATATTCACATGTAGACACACCTTTTATAGTTATTTTCCTAACAAGTGCGCAAAGTGATACTTTTCCGCACGCGACTGATGTTGACGGAACGACGCGAAGCGGAGTTCGGTCAATCAGTCGAGTGCGGAGAAGTCACTTTGCGCAAGTGTAAGGAACAATATTTTTTCTACGAGCGCGGTCCAAACAAGCACAGAATAATAATGACCCGTATTTAAAAAAAGAAAAAGTATCTGTCAGTTATACCTACTGTGCTTTACATGACTATTATTGTTGACCTGACATGACTTAAAAAGATATGGTTTTTGGTTTAAGATGTAATATCGCGAATTACGGAAGCTTTGAGAGAAAAGGGAATGATTAAGAGTTAAAACGGTTTTCTTATGTTGCATAAATAATTCGATCAATAACATTTTTCTTCCACGTGCCAGGATACATTCTGGTAAATCTTGGGGTCAGTAGAACTATTCATTTTCTAACGCTTTCTAGCGAAGCTGAGGATTATGTTTTTTGGGATACTTCGTTTTACACCTAGATTTGTTTAAAATCTGTCAATCTGACAATTATAAGTATTGTTGCTTGACATAATTTTTTACTACTATACCAAAGAGTATATAATGTAAAGAGAGGACAGTAAGACAGAGCAATCAAATTAGAGAGGGATAGATGAGAACTCCGATTTAAAGGCCGCCTCGTATGTTATCGGATTATATCGGACACAATCGTCAAGCAAGGACGATCAGCCAACACAGTGGGTTAAATATATCTCGTAAAGGTCAAGTTTAGATTTATTAGGGAGACGTTTGGTTTAGTTTTTTAATTTATATTGTGTAATTGAAATTAAGTGTGTAAACTTTCATTATGATATGTAACACAATTCATTTAATAGAATCTTTTAACAATCACTCGGTAAAATTTTGCTTACCTACAATACATGCATTTTACATGCCTTTTCTCAAAAAATCCTCGGATTTCTGATCAAACATTAATTGTTTTAGTTTTATTACTAAATATTCAGAAAATTCTACTCTAATAATTAAGCTTCATACTCACTTTCGCGAATTTCACCTTTTTTGACATAAACTGTCATTTTCAGCTTTAAAATTATTCGCGGCGAAAAATTTTATTTTTTTACGAATTCTACCATAATTGTGAATTAACTTCAAATTTCATGACTGCTTTGCTATATTTATTTGTTTATTCTTTTCAGGCATTGGGTTCATTAGTTAAATTGTAGAATAGATACTTTGACCATTGGATAATAATATTAATTATAATTTTTTTCGGTGGAGATATTATTATTTTATGTTCCGTTTGCGTCCTTTTGGTAATTATCCTAAAACTACGAAATACCCACCAGCTAAATGCCACCAGAAAAGAAAATTTTCGGTTAGAAATATATTTTTAAAATGCGATTATCGCAATTTAGTTGCAGAAACGAGATTAATTGAGCCCATTCTAGACTTAAAAATATATTACTAACCTGCTGACATCATCCGGTACTTGGACCTAACCTATAAAACCTATTCCACTAAAAGCATAAATTCGCAAAAAGTTGAAACTATTTGCACTTTTTAGCAAATATTCGCTGACGAAATTTCGCTTCAATGAGTATGGACCAAAACTTACATTCGCGGAAAAATCAACAACTGTCAAAAAGGCGAAATTTGCTGAATTGAATATGAAGCTTTAAAGTGAGATTGGAAGAGAATTTACTTTGTCGTTGGTTTATCTACATACTAAGAGTTTATCCCCTCTATGTTTTGAATGAAACTTTCCTTTAAAATAATCGAAAAATATTGATTACACTTTTTTAATTTAAACTGAAGGAAATTCTTATTTGATTAATTAAAGTTTTTAGACGTCCTGAATAAATTTTAATAAAAATTCGCCCGAAACATTAAAAAACTGAATTTTATCACATTTTTTAATTAAAATAAGTTGAGCACTGAGATTTTAAGAAAATGCAAAAGTTTAAACAAATTCAGAGAATTTGAATGAAAATCACTCGATATAAAATTTTATCCTAGCAGAAAGTATTAGATATTTAGTAAATGTTGTCCTCATTTTCGTTATTTCGACCCACTGTGATGAAATCGATTATTCGCCATCTTGTTTGACTTGACGTCAACATCGCCCGCCTTGATTAAAAGTTACATCCGGCAACGTCGCGATATCTCCGAGTTAAAGGGCCGAGGTCATTGAAACGGCTGACGAAAGATCAAAGGAAATTCGCCGGCTGTCTTCTCTTTACATTATATACTCTTTGACTATACCGAGGATTTCAAAATATATGGCTTTTGGTGTAAGTTACAATATCGCGAATTACGAAAATTTTGAAGGAAAAGAGTATAATTATGACTTAAAACTGTTTCTTATATTGCATAAAAAGTCCAAAAGTGTAAAGTTTCTATAAATATATGAACATTTTCTTGTCTCTGGTGATTTTAGAGAAGTTTACTTTCCCGCACACTTTCCCGCATAGCGTGCGGGAAAGTACTACTTTGCGCACTGAGTAGCGTGCGCAAAATAGCTACTTTGCGCACGCTCGTAGAAAAAATATTATTCTGCACACTCACAATAAAAGTCAACATATTCTGGTCTGCTCTGCTTAGCATTATAATAATTATATGAGGCTACTTGACTAAAGTCTTCTTGCAATTTTTTCACAAACTCATACATTACAACTGTTAATATATAGAACTGGCAGCGATTGAATGAATATATAGACAAAATTGTCTTTTACTTCAAACATTAACTTGACATTGACATTATTCGAATCATATATAATATATTTAAAAATATCTATAATTTAGTTTCTTTTACGATTGCTTTTTTTTTATTAGTATATTTTATAATAATGTACTCACAATGACTTCTACGCAATGGGCAAACATCATTACTTTTTAACCATTTTGTTAAGCAATCTAAACAAAATTTTTGATTACAGGAATTTGGTATGCAAATATTTTCTTTTTCCAAAGGATTGAAACAAATAGGTCATTCCTCTTTTAAGTGCCCTTTACTTTTATTTTTTTTTAACTAACTGTTCCTGAACTATCTATTTCTAAATTGACTCTCTTGAGTACTCGATTTCTTAATTTGAGTTCTTCCATGGAAAACTAAACTGTAAAATGAAGAGGTACATACAAGACCGCTGGTTTTGTTAAGTTTATTTAAAAGAGAAGGGGAAAGGTCAGGGTCGGTTGAAAGTCGATCTAAGGCAAGGTCAACATATACATCCAGGTAGGAATAAACTTATTTCATAATGAGAAAAGACTCCTTAGTAATTCAAAGAGAGTGAGTCCTCACGGAGGGGTATATTACCTCCTTCGTGAGGACTCACTCTGTTTAACACACTGCTTTCACTATATCAACCACTGGATAAATATTAATTTATCTCTTTATTAATAATAGGGCTAAACTGTTTAGGTGATCTTTTGTTTGGTCGAAAGAGCGCCAAATGACAATTAGAACGACTATGGTCGTGCGGCTGTACCATAAATTTAGCTGTACATTTTATTTCACTTTAAACTCCCAAAAACTTTTTACCTCTCTGCATTCTCCCCAGAAAGTAGGCGACATAAAACATGTAAATTTCTTCTATTATTAGATTTACAAAAAGGTAATGCGCCATCTGCCGGCAATTCAATTCTGCATCACTTCGAAGTCTAATTGTCATTTGGCGGGACATTTGAATTTTCATAAGTAAGATAGGAAAAAGTATTTGAAATTTAATTTTATGAACGTTTACAATTTTTAAATTATTTGAGTATAGATGAAAAATAATCAATTTAATTTTTTAATAATAATAACGTCTCTTAGTAAATTATTTTATCTTTAACTAAACATATTTCACATTTTAATGTATATATATTGGGCGCAAAGCCCGTAGAGATTTTTTTTGATACTGGACAGACAACAACTCGATGCATTGACAAAGAACTTAAAAAAGAAGTACTGTAATATCACACGCGATGTTATTGATATTTATTTACGCACAACATCGGTTGAAGAAAGATATAGGAAAGGGGGCTAGTGGTGAGGCCAATTTTACATGAAGGGTAGGCAGATCTAACTGACTGACTGATGCAAATAGAACCGGACATGGGTTATAAATATATTTTAAATTATCAGGATCACCTTTCAAAATTTGTTTTTTTGAAGTCTTTGTAATACAAAAGAGCTGACGAGGTCCCTTACAATCTTCTGTGTAATAGGTACTCCTTACATCCTCCAAAGTGACAATGGCAGCTGCCAGTGAACTTGCTGATATATTCGAAGCTAAAATAGTTCATGGCAAACCAAAACATTCACAAAGCCATGAAAGTAAAGAAAGGGCGATTCAAGATGTTAGGGACATTTTTGGATTAGAAGAGTACTAATTGAACAGTTCAATTAGTACTCTTCTTATTTGCCAGATGGATTGCGATTCGTCCAATTGAAAAAAAAATAAATAGAGGTATAAACAGAAGTCCATAAGAGGTGATGTTTGAAGTTCCGGTATAAAATGGTCTCTTGGATTTAGACATATGGCATGAGGTACCTATTACTACAGATAAGGAGTTGGAAAATATATTTAATGATATTTCTATGTGAGTAAATAAGTGTAAGCGGACCATTGACGAGAGCAGGGAGCTATATAACGAGCAGATCAAGAACAAGCTTCTCAACTGTCCTAACGGTTCAAGATCCTTTTGGTCAGTTGCCAGAGTTATCAACCAGGGTTTCTTAAAGAGGTCAGTCGCACTACTGACCAAAGATGATGGCTCAATAGAGGAAACGGCCAAAGAAAAAGCGAACATTCTTGCCGAAATATTTGCATCAAATTCTATCTTAGATCCTCAAGGGAAGACTTCCCCAACTATCTCGAGAGTGAATTCTTCAATGCCTGGTCTGGTACTTCGCCAACGCAAAGCGAAACGAATACTCAAAAGCCTAGATACTAACAAGGCCACACGACTGGATGGCGTTCCTGCAATCGTGCTTATGAAATATCCTGCTAAACTAACAGCTTCACTATTAGGCTTTTATCCTTATCATACATAACTGCATGTTGGAAATGGGCTCAGGTGCAACCAATCCCAAAGAAAAGTAAAAAAAAAGATTTCAAATAACTACCGTCCAATTGCCTTAGTTCCCAATATTCCCATCATGTCCAAAGCCATTGAGAAACTGATCAACGAACAGCTCATAAAATATCTCGAATCAGCAGGCATCATAAGCTATCGCCAGTATGGCTTCCGCAAGCACAGATCAACGGGAGATCTCCTGACTTACGTGACCGACCTGTATACCAGAGTCATCGAGAGCTACGGCGAAACTCCTGCAGTGGCTTTAGACATATCCAAAGCTTTTGATAGCATGACGAATTGTTAAGCAAATTGACAGCATACGGACTACCAACAGCACTGCTTCTATGGCTTGCCAATTTCTTAAGGGATCGAATCATCCGAGTTGGTATTGATAGACAACCCTCGGAGGAGTTCAAAATCAATGCCGGAGGTCCTCACGAGTGTATATTATCTCCCAAACTGCTCTATATAAATGATCTCTTAGACAGAACAAACAATTCAATTTACAGCTTTGCAGACGGCAGCACTCTTATATCCTCATTCATGCCGCGGACTCCAATGACCGCTGTTGGTTCCCAACGCGAGCGAGAAAATCAGTATGCCATCAATGAGGATATGACCGCCATCGTGGAATGGGGTAAGAAAAACAATGTCCAGTTTAACGCAAGAAAGACTCAAACAGCTGTCTTCTCAGAAAAACAATCACCGCAGGACCTTACTTATCAATGACAGGATAACCTGATTCTGGCCTCATCCGTAAGTATTAACGTAGAAAACAACGTGTCCTTATACTTAATCCTTTAAAGGGCTTTTCTTCTAAAAATACTCTATCGAACTGTTGTCTTAGTTTTTTCGATTCCAATAAAAAACAATTGTAATTTCCGTGTATAAAACCAAAGGCCATTGACTGGCGGCTTCCAAGTGTTGCCTAAAAACGTGCCAACTCCCAAATAGACATTCGCAGCCGCTTTTGAGAAAAATTGCTGTTGACGCTGATTCTACCCAAATGAACGATAGCCGAGCGTCACATGTCTCGCATGACGGCTCAGTTTCATTCCCTACCAAGAAAAATTAATGTTGAAGGAGCCCGACTGTATTCCTCGCTCGGTTAAGCGTAACGACTCAGTATCATATAGTATCCAGGAAAAAAGGATGTCGAACAAATAATATTTCACTTTAAAAATATTATGTTTATCGTATAAATCCTGTACTAAGACATTTCTACTACGCCCAGAAGACAGTAAGACATTTCAAACAAAAAAATTAAAATTAAATTTAAATTCTCATTTAAATCCTGTAAACCCTGCATCGATATATTTATAAAATTTCGCTTGGTCCGCTTAATTTGTCCAGCAGCTTATTTTGATGATCTATAACTCGAACACCCGCATCCTTAAAATCGATTCTTTTAATTCTGCCTTATTTTATACATTGTGTTCTTATTCATGGTCAATATTCAGTTCCAGTCTTATTAGCATTCGGCATTACATTCTGCTAATAGCCCATACTATTCATAACGGCCTTAAACATATGCAGAATCCAATATAGCAGAGTGAATAATTATTAGGGTCATTATGCAACACAAATCGAGACAGATTATAGTATATGCCTTGACATGCTATTAATTTCATAGAGATTATTACAACAACTGACATAATCTGTTTAACCTTGATGCAATAATTACTTATTTTAATTGAAATAATTTATCAGTAAAACTGTTAAAGCGCTTCTTTCTCAAATACATACGTTTCAAACTATAACTAAATTTTAAAGCTTTCACGAGATATGCAGCTCACTCTACCGGAAGTAAGCATTAAATAAAACATTTTAATCAATTCGATTTCATGCGAGATAGGATGGATATGGACGCTAAAAGCACGGTTCGATAAATCAATTTGTAAAAGCTAGAGGGAGCTTTTGAAAGATGGCGCTCTCAGCTTCGGCTGCGTCCTTATGAAATCGTTAACGAAGTTAGTGAGAGTTTGGACTTTTATTACAGGTTTATCGCTTGTACCTATTAGTTCTTGTTTGGTAAGTTGGGATCGCTGGAGTAGTTATGTGCGTAGCTATAAATAAGCGTTTCGCTGCAATGAGGGGTAATTTGTTTCTTAAGAGCTTTCAAATTTCCGACATGGTGATAAGCATTTTGCTATGAAAAACTGAAGTTTCTACATATGAACATATAAAAATGTATATCGGGTGATAACAAAATCATTTTACAAGGCGTCATTCAATTGTATTTATAGAAAAACTTTGGAAGTTGGGATTTTTTTTTATATATATCCCGGTTTTCCGGAAGTGAGCTTAAGGCAAGAATTATTCTGTATGTCTTTTACATATTTTCATGGAGCTTAAAATTTCCTTTTTAACGATATATCACAAGTTGCCATTATTTTTAAAAATTGACGCGTAGAAAAATTTTATTCCAAATTCAACATGACAGCGTTTTTAATTAATCCATAGAATTTTCGGCAAAACATCCCTCTGAAATAAGAGAATAAATTAATTTTTTGGTTAGTTTTTATTACGTTGTCCAAACTAATGATTCGTCATAAAATATAAGTAATACTAGTTTCTGTTTAATATGCCAAAATTAATTATAACTTTTATTCAATTAAATTTTCCATACGCTGGTCTATCAACATTTTTTTGTAATCAATTTTCTTATAGACTGTTGCCATATATTTCAATGGACGTTCTAAATCTGTTTTTCGATACTTCTAGAGAATCCTTTTTCTTTCGATTAGACCCAAATTAAAAAAAAATAGAGGCGTCAAATCCAGAGACCATATTAGCCAACGAATTGATTCGATAGTTCCTAACCAATTCTCACCAGATCTCCCATTTAAATAATTAGTTGCATCTCTTGAGCCAGCAGGTGCCCCTGCTGGTATAATAAATTTTCGTTGTCCTGTAGAATATTTTAAAATGTAGGTAGGCAATAATATAATAATAAGAATATTAAAAATTGCATTTTTTGTTCCAATTCCTTAGTTGCTTTATACCGGTTGGAACAAAGCATTTCAAGTTGCTTTATATAAAATGGAGTAATTTTACGTGAGCTACGAAGTTTTAATTATAAGTACTGTATTGTATGACAAGTTAGAGAGAAAGGTAATAATATGCAATTATCACTTCATATATTAAGTGCACTTTTATAGAACAAGGGGAGCTAAATGATAAGAATGAATTATTTAGGTTGCAAACGAATAATCTTGTTTACAGTTTTGCAGATGACAGTACCCTTGCCTCCCAATTTAGATCAGAAAAACCTTTATCAGCGACTGAGACTTATCACCGCAGACAGGAGCAGATTACAGCAATTAATCAAGACCTGGAGAATGTTCAAACTTGGGGCGACAGAAATTTGGTCCAGTTCAATGCAGCAAAAACCCAAGCAGCCACGTTTACCAAGAGTCCTGATACGGCGGGATCTGACATCATTATGGCAAGATCTATCATTCCTTCATCCTCGTCAATGGGACTACTGGGTGTCTGGGTCATTAGCAATATGTCTTGGCATGACCACGTTGCTAACATCGCAAAATCAGTCTCCCAGAAGCTTGGTGCGCTATTTCGCAACAAAAAACTGTATACACCGCAGCAGATGCTCTTGCTCTACAAAGCGCAAATAAGACCGTGCCTAGAATATTGCTAACACATCTGGGGTGCCACACCAAAGCACACCCTGAAGCTGCTCGATTCCATTCAGAAGAGAGCTGTGCGTCTCATTGGCGACCCGGAGTTGACCCTGAATCTGGATAGTCTGGAACACCGCAGACATGTGGCCGAGATGTCGCTGTTTTACAGATACTTTCACAGCAAATGTTCCCAGGGTTTGGCCCGGCCCGCCTCATCCCGCCCCTGGCAACGCATGTCAAACAGTCACGACAGACGGCAAGAGCGCACCAGTTCATCGTACAACTGGAAACACCTAGAACATCGCTTTTAAAGAACTCCTTTGTCTAGCGCACTCCCAGGACATCTGTTTCCTTATAATTACAACCTACAACTATTAAAGAACCGTGTCAACAAACATCTTCGCACACACTCCGCTCGTCGAGCGTTAGAATCTCGCTTTAGTGTATGTGCCACTGCCATAAAAAAGTACCACTTACCAAAAAACTAGCCGCAAACGAAAGAAAAAACTACAATTTAACATGAACAAATACTTATAAAACTGTGCTGTGACAACAAGCTGGCGGAACGGCACACATTAAACTATTGCATAAAAACAACAGGTCTTCAAGTTCGAAATATATGGTTTAGGTATTTAATAATACGCCTAATACTATAAATTGTATACCTAAATATACTACGAAATATTAGGTAAAGTTTCACACACTTACATAAATAGTTCCGATTTCAGAAACATGCAAGAAAATAATACTAATTGCGGCAACTATTATCGTCAAATTCTCAAGCTAATCGTTTGCATACACAATACATCGATGACGGTGAGTTGGGACTCGGAATTCCAGTCGTCCAGCGTGATATTCAACGTTAAATACGAAAGTACGCGCGATAAAATAATCACTACTTTTTCTGGGCTCCCATTCAATGGTATTCTTATGAAAAAAGCATTTGACTAGAAGCTATGACGTCACTGCAATTTAAATATTAGCCAGTAGGTCTTTCTGTAGGAGGTAATAGCGAGTGGCAAAGACTTGAACTGTAATAATATGTAATATCATTGTTGAAACATGGGAGCTCGCAAATCTTGCATTATTATTTGCAAAATCACATTAAAAAACGGTTTGTGCTTAAAATCACACGGCAGAAGTGAAAATTTCAACAGTGCGTGATTATTATGAAATACAAGTATTTTTTCATGTTATATCTTTTGAAATTGCTTGCAAAATTTCGACGTTTAAAGTTAAATTTTTGCTGGAAAGCTTCCACAAAATCGGCGGAAACCGCTGATAATCACTTGAAAAATGTCCAAATTCTCCTATCAGGGTCATTTTCCCGTCTTCAAATCGTTTTCATTCAAGCTTTAGGCAAATAAATCTACTTATTTACCGCAAAGAATACGCATCGGAAAATTTTACCTCCAATCTTGTCGCAAAATTCACCAGGCACTGCCTCTAATCACTAAAAATCATTCACATTTCCTGATTCTGACCCATTTTTCCGCATTCAAATCGTTTTCAATGAGACTTCAGGCAATTAGATGTATAAAACTAAGTATTTTAATTTAACCTAAACGTCATGTCAAAATATGAAATAAGCATTGTTTCAAATTTCTCACAATGCATCAAGAGCACAACAATCATTTTATATTCGTAAAATTGACGAAATATCTGCAATTTTTTTCATGTTTCAGTTTAATCCTTATTTTCTTGTATTTTCCGATCTTGTGTGGGAAATTATTATAAAACCTTTTTTTTTAGCAGAAATCACTAGATTTACGCATCTGGGACTGATTTCTGGCACGTACAATTGAAGTAGATTTTTCAAACTGAAAATCGAATGCATTGCTAATTCCATATTTTAATCGGATCGGTGCGATTGGTATGTTGTGCTTGGATTCCATGTTTATATTCTCCCTTAAGGTATGAAACTTTGGTTGCTCTATGTTATTTGGTTTTCCATATTACATTTTAAACCCCTTTTATTCTTTTATTATTTTGAATCTTTGCTTTGATTTTAATTGAAACCATTTAGATAAATAAAAGTAAGAGTTAAATGTTCCTTGAGTTACCCTGTCGCTGCTCAGATACTTCTTATTTCGGTGGCACTAGGGGTGTGAGTTCGAATTCTGAAATTTCAATTTTATTGGCGCCAGGTCTAAAGTAGACCGAAAGATAAGAAAGAGATAAGTTAAATTATCAAATTATATTATTTATGTAAGGTAAGTAAACGCAAGGAATAAAAGGTACAATTTCCTAATAATAACTTCTGACTTCTGATAAGTTCACAGTTAATCACTTAAAATTTTAAATCATCAATATCTTGTACAGGTAAGATAAAATAATCAATATTTAATACGAGTTGATCTAAGACCACAATATAATTAGATTGCCACCTTGGCTTTATTCAACTGCAAACATCAGGTAAATGAAGAAAAAATTGTCTCTACTACCCTTTTTATTATAATTAATGTTCCTGATAAGCTAATAGCCCATAAGTTACAATCAGTCTTCTAATAAGTCAAGAAAATTTCATTACATATTCAACCAAATTAACTCTCTGATCAAAATGATTCTCAGACTCGAACAAAAGATCGATGTAAAAATATTGAACTTCGACAAAATATTATATTTATAAAATACGTCAAAATTGAGAAGATAATTGTGAAATCTAATAGACGTCGCTGAAAGAAATCCAATTTATATTATCACTTTAAATTTAAGACTTAACCTTAGAAAAATTAGATATAGCCAAATAATAGCACTACTCGTTAACTAGAGTAAAGATAATTACGAAAAAGGTAATAGTTTACTAAAACTTACAGTATTTGATCACTATAATACAGAGGACCCATTAAAGATAATTATTTTGATTGATTAGATCAAAATTCAAGTTACGATAAATAAAGTTAAAATTTGGCTATAAGATAAATGTACAAAAGAACTGCGTCCTGGAATCTCCAGACCCTCTTCTACAGGCTCCTCATCTGACCATATGAATTTCGATTACAACAATCAATTCAAATCAGAGTTCAAACTCAAGAATCCATTGAAGTTAAAATTAGAGTAGAGTGAGAGTTAGAATTTGAGTTCAATTTTGACTTTGATCTTAATTTTGATCTTAATCTTGAGCCTGAAATAAAAAATAAAGGGCCATCAGACGTCTTTAGGCTTCGGCTAATCCATTATAAGACGCCATAGTGTCAAAACTTACTACAAAAATCCAGCCTAGCTGCCGTCAATTCCCAAAAAAAATAGAACATTTCGACCTACGTCGCTCGACTACCACCTTTTAGGCCTGAAGGTCTAGTCAAAAGTCGTGATTCAACTACGATCGGTTTTATTCACTCGAAGTCATAAAAACTGATTTTTACAGGATGCTCACGAAATCAAACTACAATATCCGAGTCGACATGAGGCCAATTCAAATATCGCTGTGACTCAAAAAATACGAACTAAATCCATCATAAGAAAATGCCACAAAATTTCGATCAAATATACTTCAAACACATTCAGAATCATGTAACTATCCAAACAAAACACAATATCTGAGACTAATGAAAACTTGTAAAATTACACTCAGTATAGCACTATTGAAATTAATCTTGGGATATCTGAAAACCAGTATCGTAGACAAATCAATTAACATTAAACTGAGGAATTTCAACAGCGTGCTAGATTATATTGAAGTTTTTAAATTTAAGAAAATAAATTACAGTTTTTGGAAATTTATACGAGAATTGATACAGAAAATGCATGAATTACTGACTTTGGAATGAGCATATCCAAAAGATTGTTACATCCAATAATGTGATATGAAGTGTTATCGTGTCAAAACTCGAAATGGGGAAAATTTTAATTAAATCAACCGGCTCACCCTACATAAAAGGCATAACTATTTCCAAAGTGTTTTCTCATACAGTTTTTAGCGAAGAGTCTTGTCAAATGATCGACATTCGTAAAAAAAAATATATTTTCAGAGAAAAATACAAACTTTAATATTTCGACCTAGAAATCCATGTTTTTACATATTCGCCCATCGCTGACACCAGATGTAACTTAACGTGCACATCATGCATATAGCAAATAATACCTATAACAAAACAATGATGCAAGAACAGCGAATAAGATTAATAATACGACCTGCAAGTTTGGAAGACCAAGCCAAAATTATATGGAAATTTCACAAGACACAACTCGACTTAAATGGATATCCTTTTCGTAACGGAATCGTTAGTATACTAAAGATAAAAGTTTCTTCGTGTTGCGGAAAGTTTTCTCGAACTTCCTTTACTTTGTTTTCCTTTAAGTATAATAACTGGTAGTGGTGTGCTATCTTACATTCTCGAAGGTAATAATAAAGATAAAGAAATCCCAATAGGGGGAAATCTGGGGAATGTGTCTCTATCAACTTTAATGACAAACTATCGTGGCCTAGGTAAAACGTTCAGGCTATTTCGAGCAAATTTACAACGGAAACGACTGAAGATAACTGAATTATCTTTGGCACTTACAGTGGGATGCCACAAATTAAGTACATCTCTAATAAGAGCATGCATAATAATTCCGTTATGGAACGGCGTTCCAGTAACGCTTGCTTACATGGTATAATTTTATAGTGCCCCACTTAGTAAGACTAAAAAAGGATCTGTTATATAAATAGTTAACAGGATGACATGCAACTTAATATGAATGGTTTCTGTTAATTTGAAAATAATTATGCTTGGAATGTTCTTTCTAAATCACAACAAAATACTTGCTATCCCTTTTAGAAGTTTCTTACAAGTTCAATCACCTCTTTTGTCAGACATTCCAACATATTTGGGTTTCATATAAATTACATGCCTCACCTTTATTGGCCCGCAATTTCTTAGAAACTATAAGATATTTCCCTGAACAGCAGTTCAATCATTTTCGTATTGGCCCGCAATTTCGTAGAAACTATAAGATATTTTCCTAAATAAGCAGGCCAATCATTTTTGTATCGATTATCCCATCAGTTCGACATAAGAAAATATCCGGCGATGTTTTTGGGTCGTGGTAAGATGAGTGTGTTCGAGGTGCTATCGAGGTGATCCAGTACCCTGCCACATATACTACTGGCATCAGTGAAAATAGTTGGATGGCAAGGTCATATTCCAGATTTCCGAAATCCATTGATTGATGTCGCATGTCGCCATTAATGTTTTTGGGGTTTAAAATGGAAAAAAATACAGAGAAAAGAGCAGCCCATGAGTTCAAATTTATCGGTGCCTCTGGTTTTAATTCTACTTCAAAAAATATAAATTAAATTATCAAGTATAAAATGATTTTTGACCAAGAACCAGTCTTTATTTTCTAGAGTGCTTTGTCATTAAACTCATTCGATTAGTGGTTTGATGCAATGACTATAAGGGCAATCCTGCTGAATAACTACCTTCATGGAAACATTATTTATCAGCATAGACATATTATAATAATATTTATTAGTTAGAAGAATATCTTCTAGTAGCCTCTACCAATTTTTTTAATATCGCATTTATTTCTCGAAAATCTCTTCTTGTGTACAGGGTTTTATACTTTTCTTTCATAACCATCTTCCTATTTGTAGTAGAGGAAGAACTAAGCTCTGCCTCTAAGAATTTCCAGGCATTTTCATTATTTTTCCAAGTATTTGCATATTCTGGGGCAATCATAAGGTATTCCTCGCCTTTAGAAAAACTTGCTGCCCTTTTCTCTGTATTTTTTCAATTTTAAACACAAAAAACATTAATGGCGACAGCAATAATTAATGTATTTTGGAAATTAGGAATATGGCCCTGCCATCCAACCATTTTCACTGACGCTAGTAGTATAGGTGGTGGGGTACTGGGTCACCTCGATAGCACCTCGGCCACACTCATCTTACCACGACCCAAAGATAGGGCCAGTTATTTTCTTATTTTAAAGACAAGACATCCATATTCTTTTAAGTGTTCGTTGCCGTCGACAAAGACCAAAGGCCGTTACCCAAAAAGGTCTTACCTCCGGGGTGACATAGTAGTAGCAGTAGTAGAAGTAGTAGCAAGGGGGTTGCAATGTGAGTGAAAGACTGAGAGATAAAGATAGATAGAGAGGGAGAATGGAAGAGAAAGAGATTGCGATAGAGCAAGAGAGCGAGAGAGATAGAAAGGGAGAAGGTAAATACAAGCGAAAAAAAATTTTAGCTAAAAAGTTAGAGGTTACCTCTGCCACTAAAACAAACACCAAAATTAAAAAATATATCTATTTGCTTATTTTAGAATTTAATAGACACATTTCAACATCATAATCATACCGGATGAGGCTAAATTCGGTTCGATTTAGATGTGTGGTGTGATGAACTAATTTTAATTTTATTTTATAGTAAAGTAAAGAAGCTTTTAACCCAAACGACAAAGGTATTTTCATATCCTAACTTTCTTTCTATGAAATCCGTTTTAAATTCCTCTGTCTACATCATAATCATACCCGACGAGACTAAATTCGGTTCGATTTAGATGTGTGGTGTAATGAACTAATTTTAATTTTATTTAATAGTAAAGCTTTTAACCCAAACGACACAGATATTTTTATTTCCTAACTTTCTTTCTATGAAACTCGTTTTAACTTCCTCTGTCAAAAACAGTCTTTGAAAAATGGAATACTAACATTAAGGCAGAAAGTCTGACTAGTAGATTTCTGACTAGGAGTTAATAGTTTTGCGGTGTCACACGTAATCTATACAGTGCTGCCAGGCAAAAGAGTTGCTCATCACAAACACCCTCTATGAACTGCCCCCTCGGAGACTTTACACCTGGACATCACCTGACGACAATGAAAACAATCTTATTAGAAATCAAACAGATTTTATATGTGTCAACAGACGGTTTAGAAATAGCATAAAAAGCGTAAAAACCTATCCAAGTGCGGACGGTCATACTGACCACAACTTACTGTTGGCCAGTGTAAAAGCGAGATTGAGAAAGCTGCAACGATCGATAAGACCAAAGAAAGTGAACTTGGAAAAACTCAAGAAAGAACCATACCAAACGCAGTTCAACGGATTAGTTGCGAGGGATCTATCCGAAGCATCAACGACAAACATTGATACTGCCTGGAACAAGGTTAAAACAACAATGCTGAAGGTAGGGGAACAAGTCGTGGGCAGAAGGGATCAAACAGCGAAAAAACCATGGATGAATCAGCATATCATTAACCTTATCGAAGAAAAGTGTAAACACAAAAATAACAATAAAGAAAGCTACAAACGATTATTAAAAAGACAAATAGAACATGACATAAGGGGGGCCAAAGAAGAATGGATGGAAGAAAATTGCCGTGAAATAGAGGAACTAAATAACAAATTCGATGTCTTTAATATGCATAAAAAATTAAAAGAACTTACATGGCATACGAGAAAAAAAACCACCAATGGTCACACGATATATACTGGGAGATATTCAGCTGACGGAGGAAGATAAAAAGCGAACCTGTGAAGAATACGTAACAAGCCTGTTTGCAGCGAAACGAGAAGTTTCAAGAGAGGAAGATGGACAGGCGGATCATTTAGATATTCTTAAATCGGAAGTGGAATATGCGATTAAGACAGCAAAAAACAACAAAGCTGTGGGACCTGACAACATTCCGATAGAGACGTGAAAAGCATTGGACGACAGAAACTTGACCAGCCTTACAGAGTTTCTAAATAGAATATATGAAACAGAGGATATTCCAAGAGAGTGGCTTAAATCAGTGTTTATTTCGCTACCTAAAAAAAAAACAACCCAAAGTCATGCGCCGAATATAGGATGATCAGCCTGATGGGACACATTTTAAAAATTTTCCTAAAAATTATCCAAGAGAGAAGATACCGCAAATGTGAAGAACAACTGGATGGGATGCAGTTTAGTTTCAGAGAGGGACCAGGAACTAGAGAAGCTCTGTTCGCTCTTAAAGTAATGCTATAGAAGTGTAAAGAGTAAAATAAAAATTTATTCGTCTGTTTCATCGACTTCCAGAAGGCCTTTGATAAAAGTCCAACATGACAGACTTATCGAGAACCTAAAAAGTATCAACCTGCATCAAAGCGACATACGTATAATGAAGAAGTTATACTTTAACCAAAAAGCAGTAGTGCGGAATGAAGATAGGGAAACGGACGAAATCAAAATCCAAAAAGACGTCCGACAAGGCTGCGTCCTGTCCCCGCAACTGTTTAATTAATTTGTACTCTAAGTTTGTGTTTCGGAGGGCGCTGGAGGAAAGAGAAGAAGGGGTGAATATTGGAGGGACACTTATCAATAATCTTAGATTCGCAGACGATACTGCAATAATGGCAGAGAGTGCAGAAGAACTACAAACCCTACAAGGGAGAGTTAACCGAGCATGCGAAGAAGTAGGACTTACCATTAATATAGAAAAAACGAAATTCATGGTAATAAGTTAAAACCCGAATATTCACCCTGTTATCACACTAAATAGAAAACAAGTAGGTCGGGTTGAAAAATACAAATATCTTCGAACAATCATTAATGACTTACTGGATCCAGATGAAGAAATCAAGATCAGAATAGAAATGGCTCGAAAGACATTTATTGCTTACCCTTCAATGTTTACAAATAGAAGTCTATGTCTGCGAATTAGACTAAGGTTTATGGAGTATCATGTGTGGTCAGTGTTATTGTACGGGGTAGAAACCTGGACCTTAAAAGCCCAAACTTTCAAAAAGCTGGAATCATTCGAAATGTGGATTTATAGGCGCATGCTAAGGATACCCTAGACACATAGAATAACGAACGAAGAAGTACTGAGACGCATCGGACATGAAAGGAAACTAATAAAGAGTATCAAGATCCGTAAAACGGCATAC
Organism: Pissodes strobi; assembly: GCA_016904865.1. Classification (NCBI taxonomy): domain Eukaryota; kingdom Metazoa; phylum Arthropoda; class Insecta; order Coleoptera; family Curculionidae; genus Pissodes; species Pissodes strobi. Next base: position 620,548 of record MU182023.1, on the reverse strand, counting down.
ATAGGTCATATTCTGCGCAACGAAAAATACATACTGCTGCAAAACAAAATGCAGGGAAGAATAGAGGGGAAGAAGGAAATAGGAAGAAAAAAAATCATGGCTTCGTAATATAAGAGAATGGACAGGAATGAGTGTTGAAGAACTGTTCCATGTGGCACGAGACAGAGACGCATTCAGAAATGTGGTCGCCAACCTTCAATGAGAAGACGGCATCAGAAGAAGAAGACACGTAATCTTCAGAAATCCGAGTTAACCTGCAAGCTAGGGTTAGCTAGCTAGTTGTGGTTATCGTCGACTGTAAAACTGGGTTTTAATCATGTTAAATAAATGTGTACGCCTGGTAAGATACCTAAACTATAACTATAAAACTGAAAGGTGGTTATTTTTCAAACCTATAAATCAGAAATGTGGATATTTTCGAAACATGATCAACCAATCTTCTCAAATATATCTGCAGAGCATGAAGGTCGATTTTGACATAGTCATTGCCATATACCTGGAAATAATCGGCATAACTTTCTAAAACTCTACAAATAGTTTAAGATTATGGTTAAGATTTCTCGGTATTTATTATAATAAAGTTGCTATTCAATCTTAACAATTATTTAGATTTGAACAGACTTATAATTGTCTGATGAATATTCATATATTTTAAAATTACCACTATAAAATACTAAATACCCACCATCACCATCTCCCATATTAAAATAAAGGCAAACCATTAATTGGGTTATATATTATTATTCCTCTGTCACTAAATCCTCGGTTTATGCGGTGGCCTTCGTTACAGTTTGTATTAAGCCCAAAACAATATATCATTTAAGACAGCGAGCAGAATTATTGTGAGATTCATATATTACAAAGAGACTTATTTGACTGTCTGGAATTATTTGGATACCTTCAAATATTTCTGTACGAATTGCGTAATTTTATAAAGCCGCTCGACACAATATTCGGTTATTTGGAGAGCAAGATAGAAGAGAGATTAACATTTGAATCTCAAACTAGCTAACTAAAGCCGTTAAGTAAATTTAAATAAACACATCAAAGAAATATAATTACTCCGCCTAATTTTATCAAATATTAATTCATCTGTGATTGAACATATATTATCCTGGCAGTATCTCGAAATTTCTTGCCCAGATACTGGTTAGTGTTTCTACTTCAATAAGATTTAATTTGTATACTTTTGCAGCGAAGCACCTTTCCTACTTTACCCCCTAGTTATTGTAATTCTGTCTTTGTTTTTAATAATCTTTCTTTTACAGTATCAACTTTTGGTCCTAATTAACCAAATTCAGGAAAATATGTTATTTTACCAAAACGAGAATGCGGGCGTTATAAAATACTAAAATAGCATATTTAATAAAATAATGAGTGTTTTGTTTATATAAAAGAATAAAATTTAATAATATACACGGGGTATGACAAGAGCATTTTTTAATATCAGTTATACTTTCATAAAATTTTAGCACATCTTTGTTTAACGCTTAAAAAGATAAAAACTAATTTTTTCTGCCAACTTTCGATCTAAAATTTACATAACAAACCCTCTTTAATTTTCACAAAAAAGTACCACCTAAATATTTTAGCATTTCTTTTAAACCCTCGTATATATCGTTATGGTCATGTTTTTTTTCTCTATTTAATGTACTATAGAGGGGTTACGTTAAAAAAAAAAGAAACAAAATATTTTACAATACGCGAAACATGGCAGCATTGTAATATTTTTCGAATTCACCCATTTGCAGGATAGATATATGATGAAGTAAGCTTTTGTATTGTAACAAATTAAATGTATCTATATAAGCCGTATTTTGGTCAATTTAAGCAATAATAGCATACTATTACATCAACTTTAACGGCACTCTTAAAATATGTGATAAAATAAGTAAAGGATGTTTTATTTAAAATAACGAAGTGGATGTCAGTCGACAACACGATAAAGACTGTGTGTATGAAAATAGAATGAATTTAAAAATTAAATTAAGTTAAAAAACTCTTTTTTAGCAAAAACATTCAGTTTTTTTAAATAATTAATTAATAATAATTAAATTAATCAATAAATAATAATCAAACTGTAATGTTTTCCAACATTATAACACACCCTTCATTTCAAAAATTATATACTCTGTTAATATTTGGTTGTGTCATTTTCGAGATATTTAAGTTTAAAAAATATAAATATAATTATGTTTTCAGGGCAATCTAGATTTCAATTTCCATTAAATTATTATATTTTAAGCTTAAATAATCTTGTTTTATGATCTTCCTTTGTTTATTTCGATAAGACCGAGAGATAATATGGAAAAATACCTAAAACTTGATAGAAACAGTTGAGCGTTTGTTCAAAAAGGGACATGAACACATTTTCCAAAACATGTTTTATATCAATTTTTGGCTCGCTGTGGAGATGACAAGCTTTTAAAATGGTGTCAAATCAGTGCATGTCCGTATGAATTTCTCATATAAAAATAAGATAGTCGATCAAAATAAGTCATGTCCACTAATATTAAATATATACCAAAACATTTAATAGCAGATAATGCAACTGTTATGTTTTACTTCTGTCCCTATATCAAAATAAAAATTTTATTCATATGCCTCCTTATTCAAAAAACGACAGGTGGGGAGGACATAAGATTGGAAGGAAAAAATTAGAAAACCCAATTTCAAATGAGAAAAGCCATAACGTCAGGATGTCTAACAAAACAATTTGAAAAGGAGACAATTAATTGCCAAGCTTTACCTGACTTAGAGCTTTCCAAATAAATTTTAGAAGGTAATGTAACAGAAGAGGCTGAAGGTGAAATAGGACAAGATATAGAAAGTCGCGATTTTCTGAAACATATCATAACCTTACTTATTTTAAGTTTAATGCATACACTTCTTAATACAAATCATGTTTTACCTCAGTTAGACGTAGAACCTCAAAGGCAAACGTTATTCAAGTTTTTCCCAAAATTATTGTAACTGGACATGCCCCTTTTTTGAATAAATGCTTCTCAGTTTTTCTCTAACTCCTGTCTTAAAATAAAAATTAAAACTCCGTACATTGATTTTCATTAAATATTATCCGCTTGGATCAAAATATTGAAATTTACCTCTTCAATTCGGAAAAAATTATTTGTTCAACTGCGCATAAATCCACAATTTAAAATTACTCTTTGATTCGCAGTTGAAACTGTTTTTCGTTAAAATGTTTTTTTACTTTGTTAATAATCATTTCAGGCGAGTGGCTATTTAAACTGCCCTAGGACGCTTCTTTTCTCCCCCGAAAAGGAAAGCACTTTATTGTTTTATATTCGTGTTTAGCAATTCGTAATAATTCCAAATGCCAGAGGCAACTTCCACTCATTTCGTTCATTTTAGATTTAATTTTGGCTGCAAAAATTGGCAACCGTAGTCGAACCGAAGAATATCTTAACTTGTTGCTAGTACGAATCCAAAAGACTGGCATTCTAGCGATGCATGCTTCAGATTACAACTTACTTATCTTTCTATAAGTGGCGTGTGCTATGCACGAATTCTTTTCAGAATATGTCTGGAAGTACATAGAACTCGTTGGTGTAGTTGTGTGTAGAAATGCGAAATGAAGGCGTCTTATTTTACTCGAGAAGATCCTTGCTATATTCGTGATATTATCGACGAAGCTGGGTGTGTATTTTGCAAAAGTAAAAAATAACGTTGGAAGAAATAATTTAATATAATTAATAAAAAGTATTCGGGCAATAATGTAGAAAAGCGATCATAATTGTAAATAGTTCAAGTTAAAGTTTTAGTTTAGCCGAAGAACTAAGAACTCATCAAGAAATATTTACAAATCAAACACACAACAACACTGCTTACGGCTTTTCTTCGTTAACGTCAAATTTATGTAATGTATCAGCGTAGGAGTATACAGAGATGTACATATATATGCATATTTTGTGAATATGTCAGTAAAATGTCATACATTTATTTCGAGGAATACGAATGTTTGTCCTAAAAATAACAATATATTTTTTAGAAATAAACTGAATAAGAACGAGGTAAGGGATTAACATTCTGTTTATCTTCGGTGAGTTCTTAAATTGGTCTCCAAAAAGCCATTCTGCTATAAAGATTATTAGTGCATTAATAATATTATCATTTTACTGTTATGCACTATTATTCTTCTAATCTTTTAATTACTATTTTTTAAGTGTACCTGGCTTATATATTAAAATATCCATAACTTTAAATTTGCTGCAATAAATCAGAATATTTGTTGAATGTCTAGAATTAACTCTCCGACCGTCGGGTGGCTGATGTGTACCACATTCCGTCGGGTGGGGTCTGTGAGGACCATATAAAGTAATAAAAATTTATACAAACTTTTTTTATGTCAATATCCTATTAAAATAATAATTTCTAAACCACATTTGATATAATTTACAAAATATTGTCTTATTAAAACTAGTTTTTCTATATGTTGGTCAGGGTTAAAAAATGCCTTGTAATTTATTATTTTTTTTTAAATGAGTAAAAAAAATAGAAAATTAAATCTAATACATTTTTATTAAAATATATTTGTTACAGGAAACTCAAACACACAAATTTTACTAACACAAGGAAATTAAATAGACAATGACACAAACCGTAGTGGTTCAATCTTGGACCACCATTTCCTCAAAACAATCCCGACAATAAACTGTTACGTTATCTAAACACAGCCAATTCTTGGAAACTGTGCTGGTTTTCCGCCTTTTGCAATATTTATAATTAACTCTAGGCAGGCTGTGGTCCTGATACATCCTCTCGAAGAGTACCTGTAAGCCTCATAACTGAGCTTCTTTTTTCCATATTGTCTTGCAAAAGCTCCATTGCAAAATTCTTCTGAAACAGCCTGCGACTTAGAATATTCGCCATTCGGATCTTTAGAAATGAGATGGCACTTAAGTTAAAAAGAATAAATCGATCAAGATTTGTTACAAAATCTATCGGGTGTGGTCTGTCAGGACAGAATACTGCATGGCGATTACTTAGATATTAAAATATCATTTATATATAGGAATATCAATTGCTTTTAATGCCCTCGAAAGGTACTGTAATCGTGAAAATTTTAAAAAATATATTAAAAAAATATGAAAGGTTTTCATTTTGCCGTGGACTGACAGACCACACCCGATGATCGGAGGGTTAAATAAGGCGCGCTTTGCAGCCAGACAGAATTCTAGAAACGAAACAAGGTCAAAGTAAGACGGGCCTATCCGTCCAGATGCATTTAGTGACAATAATACTATGGTCGGAACCATTCAGTATTTCCTTAATAATAATCCTTCCACCTCGGTTGCGTCGTCCAATCCGCACACTCTCAACAATCGGCAAACGGCAATCCCGCGACCTCGCCGATTTGTTTTCGAATTCTTCCTAAAATTAGAACAAGGGTCAGCGTTTTAAGAATATCGATATTTTTTATAAATTCTAGTGGCTGCTCCCCATTGCCGATGCGCGATGCCGTAATAATAATTGAAATATTCGGATGCGTGTGGTCGAGATATCAGGAAAATCATCCATCGAGCCGACAGCAGTGCGGTAAGCGTGGTGCTTATGTAATCAAATGGTTACCGTTCGATATCTGACGACGACAAACATTTTTAAGCTTATCTTGTTTTTCTTTTGAATTTAGTTCAAAATAACCCTCAAAACAAGGGAGTTGTGGCTTGGTTTGGGTTGGTTTTTTATGGATATATTCTATATTGTTGTGGAGGATTCATGTTTATCTTACAAATGTTTGTCTTTTCTCCACATATATTTACAAATCTTAAAATAGAGCCGCTTGCTCTGGCTCCAGGGTGTAAACAACACAAGTGCTAGTTTAGTGACCCTAACGAAGCTGAAAACCTAAAGAAAACTGAAAAAATCGGTCGGCTAATAGGGGAACAAATCTGCCCCCGTTGTCAAGAACGGACAAATCTAAAAATTAAAATGGTTAGTAAAAGCAGTAAAACAGTAAAAAGCTCTTGCAAAATTGTCAAGTTTTGAATTGACTTTAACAAGATGACAATAATTGCCATCTTGTCAAAGTCAATTTAAAACTTGACAAGAGCTTTTCATTGTTTTACTTCATTTACTAACCATTTTCATTTTTAGATTTGTTCATTCTTGACAACGGGGCCAGATTTGTTCCTCGAATCGCCGATCGTTTTCCCAGTTTTCTTTAGGTTTTTTTCAGCTTCGTTGGGGTCACTAAACTAGCACTTGTGCTATTTATACCCTGGAGCCAGAGCAAGCGGCTCTATTTTAAGAAGATTTGTAAATATATGTGGAGAAAAAGGCAAACATTGGTTTTTTATTTCCAATGCATGTGCTTAAAGTCTGCTCCTATAATAAAGAGTTAAATTTGTTATGGGCCTTTTATTTAACCGAACCCTTGCTAGTACCTTAAGACGGGTACGTTTTTCCAGAACGCGATACAATCATTATAATAACGATTCATGGAAAATTATTATAATCGATCATCCGACATTAATTGAATCTACGCTACTGCATGTTCTGGCACCGCTGCAATACAAGAACTATATATGAAGTATAAATCAAACGCGATAGTCTCGCTATATAATATTATGACTCTACAGCGAGTGCGATTATATACGTCTGATGCGGCGAGACGTACGCGGAAACTATAACATTGTTTGGAATTTAGCACTGGCCAATCAAACGGGATATCCCGCCAATAATATAACATATCCCTTTCTACGCAGCGTTATAGAGAAGGCTGTGAATATAATAATATACGAGGGGCGATGACTATTAAAACATGTTGTTTGATTAGTTTGAATCCGGAGTAATAGTAAGTTGATCATACCCGAATATCGCCCAATTTAAACTGACTTTAAAAATTTTATAAATAAATGTTGATTATTTCAGAATTTACCATATGGATTTTTACGATTATCGTTTCTACAGATATTTATTCCACCATATCGGTAAAACAAAGGCCGGTAGAAGGAGTGGGAAGGTTGATATTTTTGAACCTCAATATATTAATGATATTTTGGATGTAGCTTAGTGTATATTTCGAGAAAGTCAAAAATAATGGGAGAAACTATTTAAAACAAATAATAAACTAACATTCGAATAATAATGAACACAAGCGATCATGATTGCAAGCTAAAGTTTTAGTTCAGCCGAAAAACCACGAACTCATCGAGATATACATATATACAAATCAAACATATAACAATTTTGCTTACGACTCTTTTTTCGTTAATGTCAAATTTATATAATGTATCAACGTAAGAATACATGGAGATGTGCGTACGTATGCATATTTTGTGAATATGTCAGTAAAATGCTCTACATTTATTTCGAGGAATACGAATGCTTGTCCTAAAAATAACAATATATCTTCTAGAAATAAACTGAATAAGAACGAGACAAGGGTTCAAATTGGATTGGGATCGATATACTTGGACGAAGAGACATATTTTCAGGGTAAAATAAATCGGACATATAAAAATTATCGATAAAACAATAACCGACCAAAAAGGGTATTTATATGATCGAAGATATTGTCGATATGGCCCTAGTTACCGTATTGACACATAACAATATGTAAAATTTCTATTACATAAATTAGCCAAAATTTGAAACATAGATATCAGCACTATATAAAGTACAAAATTTTTATAAATTTAATTTATATCCAAGAATAAAATAATGATGTATTTATAGTATTTTTAAAGTCAGTTTGAACTGCAAAAGAGCTGTATATATCTAGGACATAGGCGTTACATTTTTTTGCTTAATAACTGCTGAAATAGTTGGCATTGATAATTTGCTCAGTTCATTTATTCTTATAATAACATGCTTGTCCAAGCTTTGTTCATTTTCTTTCTTGAGGCACTCATATACTTAGATTAGGCATTCACACTGCACATGTAAATCTTTGCTTTAAAATTTTGGATTACAATCCAAAGAACTAGATAATGGATTAACATTTTCTTTATCTTCGGTGGGATCTCAAAATGGTCTCCGAATAGCCATACTGCTATAAAGATTATTATTTTATTAATAATAGTGTTACCATTTTTTTGTTATATATTATTACTCTTCTAATCTCTTAATTACTATTTCTTAACAACGTCAAATTATACTATACTAAACTCGCGTGGTCCTCGCTTATATATTAAAATATCCGTAGCTTAGAATTTTCTACAATAATTAAGAATATTTCTCGAAAGCGTAGCATTAAACAAGACACAATTTGCAGCCAGACGGAATTCTAGAAACGAAACGAGGCCAAAGAAAGGTTCTACAACACTATCAGTGCTGATTTCGATGAACGCACATCCTGGTGCTCTTCCAACTTACTGAGGAACAACGTACCTAAATGCAAAGCAGTTACCATCTACAGATGTTCAAGTCTGATTATCAGCTCTTACAGCATAAACAACGAAATTCTTGAAACTGTAGAATGTATCAACGACCTGAATGTAATGTTCAATTATTATAATCAGCATATGGACAGTATTATTCTGAGTGGTTTCATATAGTTTGGGTTTGCCAGGGGTAATACAAAATCTATTAATACCTCTAAAACACTAATCAGTCAATATAAGTGTCTGGTCCGTAGTATTCTCGAATATTGCTCAGTTATTTGGACTGCTCTTTATGTCGTTCATAGAACTAGCCATACTGCTCTAAATATTATTATTACATTAATAATATTGTTACCATTTTATTGTTATATACTATTACTCTTCCAATTACTTAACAACTTCAAATTATATACTATGCTAAACTCGCGTGGTCCTCGCTTATATATTAAATATATCCGTAGCCTAGAATTTTCTACAATAATTCCGAATATTTCTCGAATGTCTAGAATTAAATAAGACACAATTTGCAGCTAGACAGAATTCTAGAAACGAAACGAGGTCAAAAAGGCTCTACAACACTATCAGTGCTGATCTCGATGAACACACATCCTGGTGCTCTTCCAACTTACTGAGGATCAACGTACCTAAATGCAAAGCAGTTACCTTATACAGATTATGTTCAAGTCTAATTATCAACTCCTACTGCACAAACAGCGAAATTCTTGAAACTGCAGAATGTATAAACGACCTGAATGTAATGTTCAATTATTATAAGTTATCCCTTAATCAGCATATGGACAGTATTATTCTCAACGCTTTCATATGGTTTGGGTTTGCCAAGGGTAATACAAAATTTATTAATATCATTAAAGCACTAATGAGTCAATATAAGTGTCTGGTCCATAGTATTCTTGAATATTGCTCAGTTATTTGGACACTGCTCTTTATGCTGTTCATAGAACTAGGCTTGAGAGAGTGCAAAACAAATTCGTTAAGTATCTATTAATAGAAACATTGTTTCTCCTCTTCTGGGTTGCCCTAAAAAAACCAGACTGATGTTGTGATTTATAAAGAGCCTGCAATGTAGAAGGGAGGATGCATCATTTCTCTTTACATATACGCTTTTTAACAACATGTATTACTGCAATTAATTGTTGAGGTTGGTTCTTTATGGACCTTAAATTCGTTGCCAGAATAATGCACAATTACAACAAATTCTATTCCGACTGTGAAATGTTTAGTAATATTTGTCAAGGTTGAAAAACTAATTAAATACTGGTATTATGTTTGTCTTTTATATTGTGAGCTAACTACACAATGTTCCTTTTAATGTTTATGTCTATTCCGTTGTGTTAGTTGGATGTAGTTTTTTGTTGTACCATTTGCAATATGTATATTATTTCACAGTGCATTATTTAGTAAGTAAATAAAAATAAAAGATACGAAATGTTAAAAAAAACTGTAATAACAATCAGTGTCTTAGTAGAGTGGAATGAAAAATTTTTTATCCCACGGGCCTAGGTAATACAATTATTTTAATCACGATGTTGCAGACCTTTCATCTGAAAGAGTCTATATACTGGAAAATGATAGTTAAGAATGGCACTATGTTCATGGTGTGGTGGTAAATATTTTGAAAATGTATTCTTCATTATGCATAGAAAATCTGCAAGTATAATGTCGCATAGTTGATCCAGTAGTAGATAGCTCAAAAAAATTAATACTGAAAAATTTAAAATGTGTGACAAAGTTCAACAAGGTTGAATGAAACCTTACGAAAAGCGAAAAAAAAATACCTTCAATAGCCATCATACATTTTTAAGATGGGCTGTGTATTAATTTCCTATTATACCATCAATGTTAATGGAATTATTACTCACTAGACGTTGAATGAAATAATATCACGTACCTACAGAGTAGTAGTAGTAGTTATTATTACATTTGGAGATGAATGGATTTGCAGGGTGTATATCATATTTAGTCCTACATTAATGATAGAAAACAATGCAATTTTGACAAATTCAAATGCACGATAAATAAATTATTTGATATAAAAATGATGATAGTATGCAAGAAACAAATGGCACATACCAAACTACGAGGCCCTAAAAATAGCTTAATTCCCTTTTAATCTTACAGTTAGCAGCTTATAAAAGTCAATATTATTTAATATTTTTGTTTAATAAATCGTACGTAAGGGTAGAGGATGCTCTTGCTCATATCTGGGAAAGTAATTTCATTTAAAGGTCGAGTTCAACTCGAAATTAAAAAGACTGTATCGATTATTAATTTTGGGTCCTAAAATAACATGATTTTGCCACTTCATACTTCAATCAATTATATCATATACCAATTTAATTATTTTAATAACCTTATATATCAATGGGCGTTTCAAGTCTCTTAAAATGCAATACATATTTCAAATATTATAACACACACTGGTAAATTAAATTGTAATACTGACATGTTAAAATCTTGTCCTTTCACGAGCCATACAATCTACACGGATCGATACGACCTTTACGTTGCTATCTTAGTTTGTGACATGTTATAAATTCGTCTGAACTTTGGGCCAGAAGTTTTTTGACACTTTGGCAACCCGAACTAACCCCAACATAATACGTTTTCTTTATGCTTTTCAACTCGATCGATTACAACATTCAAGGAGTTTAGTTTGGTTGAATTTCTTGCTATTCAACACTGTTCTTATAAGAAGTTTGGTTTCCTAATTATTTATAGCACTGGATCTCGTGCCGCAATTTGTTGGAACTTGGAACTAAACAAAAGTTTTTAGGAAACAAATAATTCCAGGTAGTTTATTGGGTATCCTCCATAATAAAAAATTCCGGTATTTCTGCTCGCTGTCTTAAATGATGTATCGTTCGAGCTCTAATATAACCTGTAACGAACACCGCCATATAGACCGAGGATTTAGTGGCAAAGAAACGATTATTCACTCAATTTAAGCTCTACCGCAATTTTAGCAAATGGGCAACTACACGGCAAATTATAATGATCATTATAGAGCTTATTAGCGGGACGCATATTTATAATATATTATATATGTAACAATGCACGAAATTTTAAAAATGGCAATATGACCATCAACGGAACGCCCAAGTTATTGATCATCTAGATTCAATTAGAATCTAGCAGTTTGTGACTTTGTAGCAACCGATATGTTTACACCATAGCCTTTGTTATAATATATATTGTTGTGGAGAATTCATGTTTGTGAGACAAATTGTTGCCTATTTCTCCCCTTCAGTTTTATTGAATAAGACCCAATGACTAGATTGCACAAGCGCTAATATAGTGACCCTAACAGAGCTGAAAATACCGAAAAGAACTTGCAAATGCTTAACTTTTCGAGGAAATCTACCCATGACATCTCGTTCTTTTCCTGGCAGAACCTCCATAGAGTTTCATCTATCAACTATATCAGACTCAATCGTCTATTAATTCAACAGTGATCGGAGAGGATAGTCTATCATTGGAATAGCCATTCTATTATACATAGGTAGGTCTGCTCTAAGTCTTAGTGAGAGTTTATAAATAAATTCCCTTGCCTGCTTCTGATCTGGTAGCTCGTTTCACCATTCTGGAGATTCTATTAGTACTCATCTCTTAACCGATACTTAACCAGCTCACAGAAGAGTTCTGATCCCATCATCGAATTGATCCTTCTCGATATATTGCTTTCAGCTAGGACAACTTATTTTTACGTGTCCTTCTTCTCCATTTGCAACTTCTATCCAAAATTCGATATTATCGTAACTATCTTAACTTTATTTGTTGCTCTTCTGAGCCGCCCTACTCTTTAACTCAGATTTCCTCCTTGCACCAATAATTTCCAATTTTCTTCTTTTTATTGGTTTCATTATTTAACGTTTTTTGCATATCGTTTGGGTGAGTTTGGGTTAGTGTCAACATTTATTGTGTTCTCTCAATTGCTACACATCTCGAATAGTTCGATGATTTTAATACTATTCTGATTCAATGTTCAAGCCTAAACGCCATAAAGAGAACAGAAAATATCTAACATCACAATATTCGAACACGTTTTCTCCTCTTTTTAAAATGAGCGAACTATTTATATACAGTTTGTGAATTCATTTGCTTGACTAGTGATACTTGCTCTCAAATTTTGTCACATATATTATGTGCTCTCTCATGTTGCGCATCTCAGATGAGTAGTCGGGGGACGTAGAAAAACACTAGAGAGAGTAAAAACAACTCAATAAAATATTGACTTCAGATTTGGAGAAAGAATGCGAAATTTACAATCACAACTAGGCAGCAAACGGTAATTTTTCTCGGAAACTTTGTAATTACCCAGAGGAGGTAGTTTCCAGAAGGCACTTCAGTTTAATACAATGCAGTATTTTAGGCAAAGTGTTATTACTTTTATTAGTTAAGTTTTAGGTTGGTAAGAGTTTAAGGGGAGCGTTTTCGGACTAGGGTACATTGCCTTGGTAGAATTTTCATTAAGAGTGTAGTGTGCTTTCAGACTAGGGTACCTTACACTGGAGACCAAAGTCTCTAAAGGGATAAGACCGAAGTCTGCCGGTGCTGGTTGCTACGCAATTTTTTATACTAAGCTTTGGTCTCCTGTTCGAATAATGATTTCACTATCAGCAAGGTTAATCATAACAGTTTATGCAACTAACAATAACCATTTTTAATTTAATGGTTTATTATATGTATATGCTAGGTATAGCCCAAACTTTCCGTCAAGGGCGTTATGTTTTTAAGTAAGAGTGTTAGTCTACCAGAGGATCGTTTTATGATTAGGTTACTATGCACTGGAAGAGTTTGAGAGCTTTGCTTTCCAGCTAGAGTACTTTCCACTGGAGATCAAAGTCTCTAAAGAGGTGAGGTAGTATTCTGCCGGTGCTGGCGATGACCCTCTGTTTGAATATGGTTCTGAATGCCACTTGACAACATTTGTAATACGGTACTTCTTCAACATGTATATTCTCTATCGATCATTAAATTGGTTTATATGTTCTGAGACTTTGAAACTACCATTTTCAGGTTTTATACCTATTGCAGTAGAGGTACAATCGGGGAACCAACTGTCAAATCGGCTAACGTACCTAACCTTACTTATTTTTATTGTTGTCTTAACTTGTTGTTTCACCATTTATTATCAGCTTTTTGGACACTCCTAACATTGCTTCTTGTTAAATAGTTTTGCCATTCAATTGAAATCAAAGAGGCATCAAAGCACACTATTGAAGCTGTCCTTCACTAATCTCGGTTTTTTTTTCTGACTGACTATTGCCATCTCTCAGTTTTTTTCCATTTGATTCCTGTGCAAGTTGCATATAATTCCTAGGCTTTTTCAAAAATAATAAAACATGCGTATATTTCTCGATTTAGGCTTGGACATCAATGAGAGGACACCAATTGCGAATAAAACTTCCCAGATTACCAACCTCTTTATGAATCCCATTTGTATATTACCAATATCCTTATTATGCTTTGCCTTCAAAAAGAGTCTTAACGTATGACTCTAGCTAGATGAATCTAGTAAGGTAGTTGTTATATTATTCGGCATTCCCTTTTTTTAATTACTGGATAGATCTAACAAAATCTTCCTTGAATCATCATTAAAAAAAGATTTTATGGGCCCCTCTTGTTCCGCCACTCTTAGTATATTTAAGTGTGTTTTCTACTTCTTCATGCGAATAGTAAGCCCCTCGCCTTCTCTCATTTAGTTTGATATCTCATTTCTAATTGTTTTATGAAAAAGTTCTTTTATGTATTCCTCCTATCTTGTCAATCAAAATATTTGTTGCATATCTGCAATAATGGTTCCATTTGCAATTTTTGTCATTTCTTTAATCATCTTAGGCAAATTAAAAGTTTCATACGCTCTAGAAAGTTGTTCTATTTTTTTAATCCTCTTTACTTTTTCATTAGTTGCCATGTTGGCAAGTTCTCTTGCTTATAAAATCGTTTTTTATTCATCAATGAGTAGGTGTAAAGGTTATGTTCTAGATCAGCTCCCGCTCTTTCCTGTTCAGCTGTTTTAATGTATGTTTTGCTGCTTTACTGTCAGTTTTGCTGTCCATTTTGTTGTTTTACTGTCTGTTTTGCTATTTTATTATCTGTTTGGCTGTTTAACTGGCTGTTTTACTGTCTGTCTTGCTGATTTAATGTCTGTTTTGCTGTTTTACTGTTATACTGTCTGTTTTGCTTTTTTTTACTGTAAAACAGACAGTGAAAACAGCAAAACAGACACTAAAAAGAACAACAAACATTAAAACAGCAAAACAGGAAAAAAACAGGAGCTGATCTAGAACATAACCTTTACACCTACTTCAGTGTCAGGATCTCTTATGTCATCCACTTTTTATATTCTCTCTTCAAAGGTGTCTTTTTTCCTGCATGTAGCATTGATTGCTTTCGTTTGATATCTCATTTCCATTCGTTTTATTAAAAAGTTCTTTTATGCATTCCTTATATATTTTCAATACATTTGTTTCATATTTGCAATAAACATTTCATTTGCGGTTTTTGTCATTCCCTTAATCTTCTTATGCAAATTGAAAGCATCATACTCTCTAGAAAGTTGTTGTATTTTTTGTCAGTCTCTTTGCTCTTTCATTAATTGCATGTTGGCACGCTCTCTTGCTTATATAATCTTTTTTATTCATCAGTGTCAGAATCTCTTAAGTCATCCACTTTTTATATTCTCTCTTCAAAGGTGTCTTTTTTCCTGCATGTAGCATTGATTGTTTTAGTTTGCTTTCATATATCTATTTGTTTTATCAAAAATTTCTTTTCTGTAATACTTCTATCATTTTAATATATTTGTTGCATATTTACAATAAACGTTTCATTTGCGGTTTTGTCACTTCTTTAATCTTCTTATGCAATTGAAGCATCATGCTCTCTAGAAAGTTGTTCTAATTTTTTTTAGCCTCTTTACTTTTTCATTAATTGCCATGACGGCAAGCTCCCTTGCTTATATAACCTTCTTTTATTCATCAGTCTCAGAATCTCTCACGTCATCCACTTTTCTTCATATTCTCTCTTTAAAGGTGTCTTTTTTCCTGCATGTATCGTTGATTGTTTTAATTTGGTATCTCATTTCTATTTGTTTTATTAAAAAGTTCTTTCATGTATTATTTACATATTTTTAATATTTTTGTTGCATATCTACAATAAATGTTTCATTTGCGGTTTTTGTCATTTCTTTAATCTTCTTATGCAAAATGAAAGCATCATACTCTCTAGAAAGTTGTCCTATTTCTTCCCAGGCTCTTGACTTTTTCATTAATTCCCATGTTGTCAAGCTCTCTTGCTTATATATTCTTCTTTTATTCAACAGTTTCAGGATCTCATACGTCATCGTTATCAACGTTTTGATATTCTCTCTTCAAAGGTGTAATTTTTCCTGAATGTAGCATTAATAAACAATTAATGCTTGTTGCTTGGGATTTTACTTTTATTCATTTTATTAAAAAGTTCTTTTATGTATTCCTCCTATATTTTTAATATATTTGTTGCATATCTACAATAAACGTTTCATTTGCGGCTTTTGTCATTTCTTTAATCATTTTATGCAAATTGAAAGCATACTCTCTAGAAAATTGTTTTATTTTTTCAGCCTCTCTACTTTTTCATTAATTCCCATGTTGGCAAGCTCTCTTGCTTATATAATCATCTTTTATTCATTAGTGACAGAATCTCTTACGTCATCCATTTTTATATTCTCTTTTTAAGGGTGTAATTTTCTCCTGCTTTTAGAATTGTTTTAAGTTTTCTCATATTTTATTTATGTCAGCTGCATTTTTATTATTTATTTCTCTAGTATGCCTAGAAGATTCTAATTTACCTTTGATGTTCCTTTTCCTTGATTCAACTTTCTATTCCCCCTATTGTTTTCAGGCTAATTCATACTGGGGATGGGGTCACGAATGAATTAAGCGCAGATCCAATGTCAGCTTCGAAGTAGGTTTTGGCTGGAAACATGGAATTTCTATTTGTTTCTCTGATAAGTATAAAGTTAATTTGATTTCTGACCATCCATAGATGATTTCCAGATAATAATAGGTCCTTAGTTATTGAAAGAATTGAAGGAAGTATTTACAATAGAAATTTCCACAGACTGACAACCTGTACCAGACCGTCTAGGCGTCTCCGAGTTCGTTGCAGTCGTCGAAACCATATCCACCCATGTATTCTTGTGGAATTTATTTTTATTTTAAAATTTGCCCAAGACCTGAATGATTCACAGCAATGGAGATAAAACTTCTTCATGGGGGCATCCTCTATCTGCTTCTGGCTTAACGACAGCTTCAACTGATAAAGATACTATAATACTGTTTTCTAGGCTAGCCTGCACCCACTGGCATATAGCGGCTGACATCTCTCCAGCACCCTCTTAAAGATGGTTAAATAAACCTTCTATATCTAAAAGTGTATGTACTGCCAAACCATTGTTCTATATTGTCTTTGAAATTGGCCTGTTCAGATCATCATCCCAAATTAGGTCTAAATAGTCTAAATCTCGATCGCGCCGTTAATGTAATCTCATTAAGTCGTCTCTCAATAAACGGCGCCGGCGTCATTGCATTTAAAAAACAGCCGTGACAGATTTGGTGGAGGTGCCAAGCGCCTCCACCAAATCTGTCACGGATGGTTTTTTATCTCGTGAGGCCACGCCTTGTTTAGCGTGCAGGAATATAGCTTAGATTCAGGATTGATCCACGTCAGGTGAGGAGAGATGATAAAGAAAGCACTTCAGTTAAAAACAATAACAACATCTATTGGTCAAAAACTTAATGATAAATCATTAACAATGTCTATCGGTCAGAAGCTTAATAAGGTCATATTATACCCGATTACTAAGGTGCGCATGCTCCCTCGATTGAGGTATATTTTTGAATTGTTTACAGATCTTTAGTCACTATTTTATAAACATAGTTTTTCTTAAGAGTTTGTGTTGTGTTTCATTTAAGGTTGGTTTGATAGAAAGTTCACTCAGGTATTACACAGCACTTTTAACTATTTGACACATGCTACTTAGAAAATTATCTTTCTCAGAACTTTTTCATAGATTCGACTTTTACTACTGCGGATATCAAACCCCCAATTATCGCGACCATGTGACCCAGCCAAGCTCAGGTTAGGGTGAGGAGAAAAGGACAGATTAGAACCTGAAAGCGCCCATGTGGACAGCCCAGGAGCTAGTTTTAGGTGAGAGACAAAAGTCTGCCGAACTGATGGTTCGCTAGCGTATTTATATCATAAAAAGTGCTGATCATTGCATCTTTAAGGTTCATAATCGCTCCCGTTGACTGCTTGTGTTGTTTATAATTTGTATTTAATATTTACATAATATTTAGCAAGTTCATGTTCAGACTTAGGACAAGGTGATATTTATTTAGTAGCTTATGCATTTTAGTAGTTCACAATATTCGTAAACGTAAAAGGGTGTCAGCTTATATATTATATAAATCATTTATCCCTGAAAGTACTATCATTATATAGCATTTTTTTTCAAAATATATTAGCTTGAACTTTCGCAAAAAATTCACAGCATGTAGTTCGTTGGCTAGCAATTTATTTCTGCTCATTTTAAAGCCGCCAAAAAATAATTATACAAAAGTTTTTCATCGGCTTGCTAATTTAAATGAAAATCATGCTCAATTAATTAAAGGCCTTGATATTTTAAAAAGTAATATTAGATATAATAAAACAAATTATGCGATTAATTTAATAAAGCCCCCTTGGCTCAAGACTAGACGAGATTCAAATTACTTTATATTTTTTTTATCCCATGAACTGACGAGAATATTTAATCTCTCACCACGGTAGAAAATGTTCAAAAGAAAATAGCCATTATGAGGATTCTGGCCGTAACATAGCACTTCACTATCTAGGAGTAAATTGGACTAGACGATAGATCGACGATAAAAGTAGAATGAGATCCGTATATTTTGATGAACAGACAGGACCAGACACATCAAATTTCGAGAAAATAGTGACTTATACATATTGCGTCAGGAGATTGTATCACGAATATTACCTTTTATCACGTTTATTTGTTTTCGGTAAACCCATGTTCCCAATATCAGTAATATTCCTGTAAGATGAAAGGCTTAGGGTAAATTAAAATATCAACTTACAACATTTTTCAACATTTTTATTGAGAACTTCTTTCTCGACAGGATTTTTTTCTTATAAGTTATGGCAGCTATGAAGTAACTCACGGTTGTCTTTTTGTAGCTCTATCAAACACGCCGTATTGTTTTAACCGATGTTTATGGGAAAGTTCGTGACCGATTTCGTTTTTTGAAAATCGGCGCACCGAGTGGGTGATCTTCTTTTGTAAGTGCCTTAGTGCCAACCCTTTTTTAAGGTCTGCGGACATTCAGTTTTAGACGGCGGCAAGCTTTTGGGGAACCCAGCTTTCTTCTAAAGGTTTCGGCTCTTTTAGAAGGAGGTGCACCAGAAGTCTGTGCAGTGCTTCTACTGGTGCTGGACTTCGCCAAAGAAGAGGTGGAAGGATGATATGAGGGGAGTAACATTTACCGTTGCCTTCTCTTTCTCTTGGCCTCAGCCCTGCAAATTATTTTTCCTCTGCGGAGCTTTATCTTTTCCATTGGATGGATTTTGCGCAAATCTTTGGTATTGTGGCGAGCGTTGCTGCCTTGCTACTGTTTCGTAAGCTAGTGAATTATTCATAAGAGAAATTGTGTGGTTTTCATCTTCCTGATTCCCCATCAATCACAGAGCTCCAATTCGGAAAAGTCGCATGTAGAAATCCATGCGGTCACCAAGACTATCAGAAAGATATAGCTCTCAAGAACGAGGCAACGCAGTGAAAGGGTTGTGCATTTACAAGGTCATGACGCCAATTGTGATAGTACGAGTCTGTGGCCCCCCTACGCGCCCTTTTGCCTTCAAACTTATCTAACTAAATTTTACATCGCGCCAGGAAATTAACGCATCATTGACTGAGGTTGGTCTATGGTATAGCACTAAAGAAAAATATCAAAAGCAATAGATTTAAATGGGAAGAGTACAGAAAAGAGCACACTTCTTTTCCGTGAAAAAAATTTGCTGATTAAAGTACTGAGTAATTTGCTAGTAACTTGATTGTAAAATGTATAAAATTTGCTTCATCACGAGCTTCACATTTTATCTATTTTAAACAAGTTAAGTAAGTAACAGCCACACAACTTCAAGAGGATAAGCTAATTCTTGAACAACTTTGACCAGAGATCACAGTACTTTCTTCTATGTGAAGATTGTTTTCAGATACAGGGTCAATGTATTCCCAGCATCCTGAACAATAGCTATTTAAGAACTCTGGTAATCCATCGAACGGCACTCGTCAAGATCTCTTAAGCATGTCCAGGTTTAGAGCTACTCAATTTCAATGCTACTTGGTTCCAATATGGCAGCCACTTCTGAGCCACCATGTTCCGCTGCGACCAAGATATAATTTGTCTTGGATACTGATGCGCACTACGCTATATTTATTATTGCGCATGACATGCCGTGAGAATTTAAATTTTATTTTTTGATGTTCAATAATTCTTAGTGTTTGCTTAGACACTGTACCCTTGTTAGTTACCCTGACTAACGTATTTTTAAAATATTCCATTATATCCGAACAGATTAACAAATGTAGTGATTGATCCACTGAGATCGCATGTGTAATCTCTTTTCATATCATAGCAAATTGTGGATTTCGTTTTTATTATCTGTAGGGTATCTATTATCGTGTATCATATCTATTTCTGCCTCTTATCATAATTGCATTAGAGATAATTATTTTCTTTATTATCCTATCTGATATTGTCTCGAGTAGAGAATTAATTTTGTTATTGTTATGATAATTAATTGATTTATTTTTACTGTAATTGGCTGTAAGGCTCATGGCAGTAATTTATTTTACAGAACTGACTTTACAACTTTCATTTTTCGCCTTGAAACCTGTATCGAACTTAGCTCACTTTCTCCCGTATATACTTACTGGCAATATATACATATTTACTTCAAAGAGTATTTTATAGATTTAATATTTATTTGGTTACTTTTTATTTATTTAATGACATTGCCGCGGCTATGGATTGATTTAGAATTAAGTCAGTTTAGTAAAATATTTCCTATTTATAGCATTTCGTGGTTGAGTGCATTTAATCAGGCCTTTAAGAATTCAACGTTTGGTTGGAATTATTTCAAGATAGGAATTGGGCAATTTTTTACTTTGATTACTTTAATAGCCTGATGCTTTAGATTTAGATGAAATACATTATAGACAATCTTCTCATTGGTTTATGAGCGACACCATAACCTCAAATTAATTTAGGTAGAATTAATAGTCTTTGGAGTGTATGTGAAACTTGTTAATATTTAAATAAACAGTCTAATTAGAAGCCAGAAGCTTATTTTGGTAAGCTAAAGTAAATTTTTAGGATATTCTTATCTAGGGTATGTTTCTAATTTTACTGCCCTGATTTCAATGTGTAAAAATCATTGATATATTCCTAGATAAAAATTTAGTGGCGCCTTTACCTAAATGTCAAATCATAGACCCACGTCTTTAATTATTGTTGAAACCGCTGAGTAAAACCTGAGCAATTAACAAATAATGTTACAGTAGTTGTTCTTCTGTTGTTACTAGTAGCGGTCTAGCTTTTAGTTCTTCCATCTCGCTACACATGCCTGCCGTTATAATAAGATTTCCCGCTAAATTTCTGCGTATCTTTTTATGTCTTTACTCTAGGGTTCATCAATGGTAGTATTTCCTGGGTTATCGAAGATTTTCCTTAATTCTTGAGTTTGATTTTAGGTGTTCTTTGTCGACTTTTTGTTCGGAAACGCCTCTATGTACCTGTGGCGTTTCTTAACTTTCTAAGTAAACGTATGTTACTAAATCCTTGACTTATTCTTCATTAATAAACTAAGCTCCTGAAATGACGATTTCTTAGCATCCAAATCAAGTACAATCCGTTGAATGTCGCCGCATAACTATTGCCTTATAAACTTGATATTTTCATCCTTAATAAATACCTATATTACTATTAAGGCAATACCCGTATTCTCTAATAAAAGGTTACATGCGTAACTACCAATAAACTTCCTGCTACAAAATATTACACGCGATATAGTACGCCATTTACGATACAAGAATCCCTGACATTAAAGGGCTGTACGTTATAAAATATCCTGCGAAAGTGATTTATTGCAAGATTAAAGATGACTGGGATCGATGCAACGTGTAAGCATAAAAATGGTTATATAAAAGCCGATAAAATGCAGATAAAATTATCCAGCCTGCGAATTAATTATCCTGTATATCTCTCGGAGTTTAAACTTGCAAATTGCTGGAGGGGGAAAAATGTGATTTTTTGTTTCAAATTCATATTTCGATCGTTCCAATTTGATATTGCGAGGATTTAGACAATATTTATTTTCAACCACAAACAGGTACACTCCTAATCTCCTAACGAGCTTTCTACTTTGGAACGAATTTTATCATGATTTTTATAGCATAAGATTCCTAAACATTAAGTGGTAATGCCTGATAAAATATCATCAGGAGATTAAATATTATAGGCGTAAAGATGACTTGAATCGGCACAACAAGTAAGGATCAAATTTTTCAAAAGAAGAAATTTATAAATAGATTTAAAATTTACTTGCCAATTAATAATCTGTTAAAAAATAAACCTATGTTGTCAATTTCCCGACGTATTTTTACCCAGATCGGCTATATTAAGGTTTTTGTCATAATAGACTTTATTCTTCAGGTAACCCCACGCAAAAACATTCATTGTAATTAAATCAGTACTATCAGCCGGCCAATGATCTTATGCTTTGAAGAGTAGCACGGTAGTGGCAGTTTTTGCCAAATGTATAAGACAATTTCATGATTTTTTTTCTTCGATTGCTGTGAGCCGCTACTGATAAATGTCCATTATTAAATAGCCAGTTCCGAAAATAAACCTCTCACGGACGCTAAATTACACTTTTGTAATTCGTATGGCAGTTTTGGACGACCTCTGCACTAAGTGCCTCCACTTAGAGTGATGTGTGGTATTTACTTAATGATGTTTAGAGTCTGCTCAAGCTTTCAACGTCATTTTCGATCAGGAGAGAAGCCTTTGTTGCAGTGATTGCCTGAAACGGAACTAATGGATGAAATATATATATCGATCGATTGATTGCTGAATGGAACTTTTTTGGTGAGCTTCTCTATTGCGCGCATAATGAGAGATACAGAGACGTAGCACGTTATATTTTTGATATTCCTGAAGTTAACAGCGTTAAGTATCGTATTATTGAACTTGCTATTGAATGCCAAAATATATTATTAGAATGCACATTATCGTTTGCGCAGACTCGTACCAAAAAAAAATATGATAATAATTCAATTAGCTATAATATGAAGCGTTTTCTAATCGGTAACCTATTTTACAAATAAATAATTATATTTCTAGTGTTGTCACAGGCCGTTTTGTCCGGCGTATATCGATGCGTAAATCACCCTAGAATATGTCACCCTTCACATGGTCCCGAACGCATTCGTGGGCAATAACTGGACCCTCGTACATATGCCGGCTGACTTGGCTTCGTTGCTCTCTCGATCGAGAAATTTTAATAAATCCGCGCTGCGAAACGATTCGATTTTCAACATATTGAATTTAGCGCGTGAAGATTAAGTCGATGGTAGAAGGCTCGGTTTCCGTCTCCGTAGCATACTGATTTGGGATTGGTTGATGGGGTTGAGTGTCGCACCCAATTTATTTTAACTGTCTATGAATAATTGGGAATTCTATCAATTGAAGTGGCTTAATGACAATGCGCTTTTGGCTGCTCTGGGTAGTTTTTTTTTCAGGATGCCTTGTCATCTAAATCCCAGGTTTTTATCGTTTAATTCCTTTGGATGAATTATTGAGAAGAACATGTGATCAACCATGCGGGATATTCATTGATTGAGCGAGTTTTTTTTCAGAGGTGGGAATCTTCGTCTGCTCTTCGGTTTTCGGTCGCTTGGGTCACTCTTTTACGACGACCCGGATCATTTTAACAGTTTCAATCTTTAGTTGTGCCTTATCTTTTCGTAAGTGTTGGTGTCTGAAACTACCCTTTGAGGGATTTGAGTGCTGCTTTGCAAGGTGAGTTGAGTTTTTTGTGCATTTTTCTTGTCTCTCTGTGAACGCCATCATTTTGTGAAGCACTTGGGTGGATTTTTAATTCCCTTTTTAATCTCTTACAGAAGCCCCTTGCCCAACTGAAAGCCGTCTAGCGTTAAACAACTGGCTACCCCCCTACACAGGTAAATTATTGTTTTTTTAATTCTGATTTCTTTTTTTCCTTCATGGTTGATTTTGATCACCGAGTTATAATGCTCGTCCATTTAGAGTTACGTGTGGAACCTTAAATATGTGTTCTTTCACAGGGGACTGCCGTTGGGGTTACTACTACCGTTGGGTCAACGACTACCGTTGGGTCACTGACTACCGTTGGGGTTACTACTACCGTTGGGTCAACGACTGCCGCTGGGCCCCTGACTACCGTTGGGTCAACGAATATCGTTGGGTTTACTTCTACTGTGAGGTCTATTGCTACCGTCGAGTTGTTGTTGGCTATCTACGAGCATCGTTAGCGACAAAGTGTTCCTTGGCTACGCCTATCTAGTGTACCATCGGTATAGAGCCTTGCAGTCCTTCGCCTGCCAAGGAAGTCTACTTCCCACCATGAGCAGTTCTTTCTGGAAGCTGCCTGAGGAGTTACTCATCGGCCAAGTGAACAATTTATATATATTTTTTTCATTCATCTATGTTGCGGTAAATTTGTGTAAGTAACTACGATCTCTAATAATTTTTTTTTTTGGCTTTGTTTTCGAACAAAGAACCTTAACCTCTTTCTCCTTAATTAAGACAACATTTAGTCATTCATTTTCGTTTGAACGAACTTTGAATTTTTGGGCAATCTTGTCGAGCCTAAAATACTAGATTTTATTTAATTCAATTCTGAAATTCTCTTTTAAATGAACTTTGAATTTTTGGGCAATCTTGTCAAGCCTAAAATACCTGATTTTATCTAATTAAATTCTCAAATTCTCTTTTAAATGAACTTTGAATTTTTGGGCAATCTCGTCAAGCCTAAAATACTTGATTTTATTTAATTAAATTCTCAAGTTTTCTCCCAAACGAACTTTGAATTTTTGGGCAATTTTGACGAGCCTAAATGCTGGCTTTTATTTAATCAAATTCTAAAAACGTCGCCGAAGAACGCGTGCGTGCGCGCCCGAGCGAGTTGGATGTTTGACGCGAAGTTTCTCGCTTCTGCTAGAGGGGTACGCGCGTAGCGTACTCGTTTCAGATAGATCCGCTGATCTAGAGTAAATCAGATTTTGAATAATTTTTAATTGTTTTTTTTTTATTGCGGCCTTTGATATTTTCTTTATTCGAACAGATTGATTATTATCTTTGTCCTACTGCTAACTTGACCGTGGAGTAAATTGCCATACGTTAAGGTCTGTAATTAATCGGTGGGTATAATAACGCCAGGTCTAACTAGTTTTTTTTATATCGTTTTTTTCGGCAGTTATCAACATAGTTTAACTGAACCAAATAACCTTAGTTCGTTATTTATGCGGCATATGTGACGGATCATGATTCGAGCTCCGTGATTTAGTCTGTAGTTAGGTGATTACTCTGGCTAATTGAACTTACCTATAACGTGAAGTTATTTTTTCAGTATCGCTGGCTTTCGACATATTTTACTGAAATTCTTTTTATTAATGCTTTAAGCGATCGTCATCAATTACAATTAAATATTCCGGATTTGGTTTAGAGTAAGCGTGTGAATTTATTTCACTGAGTAAAGCCTACCTTTAAGAATACAGTATAACCATAAGAATTGACTACTGAAATTTTCTTCAACTTATTTTTTTTCTCCCTCCTGACCAGCTGTGATATTTTATTATTAGGTAATAAAACCAATCATTTGTTTGTTTATTTACCTGTTTTATTTAATTGATTTTTTTTTAATTGGGACTCTGAAGGAACGGCCCATTAGAGTAAGTATCTGTTTCTTCTATTATTTTGCGCTCGATAATTGAATCGTTCTGGACCTACCTTTGATTAATATTCGAGTATTTGTTCATCGTTTACTTTAGTTATTTTTGATTAATTTTTGTGTAGTTGTTCTCATCGACTTTAGTTTTCGGTTAATTTGGGTACCTGCTTTATACCGATCTTGATTTTTGATTAATTACCCAGAAATTATTTTTCCGTTACTGATAAATTCCCAAAATATATATTTAATCTAATTTTCTAACTTAATTTTTATTGTTTTATTGATAGATTTTCCTGATAGAAATAAATAACGAATTTTTGGTATTCATTTATTTTGTCGCGAAGCTTAAGCTAAAACGAGTTCCATATTTCAACTTTGGGGTAATTCTCTCTGGTGCTGTCTAAAAGCCCGTGGCGCCTTAAATAAATCAACCCGCCCCCTACTCTTCGGCATTTGAGCTAGGGCCTAATTTATACGCTCGGGAACAGCTCGGTTTAGACTACGCATTGACATACTTTATTTCTTTATTTCATTCAATATCTAATTTTGAATTCTCAAAATTAAAATTTTTCTTTCGATTTGAGATTATTCACTCCCAGTTCCTTCTAAGCTGGAGTGAGAGTTTGCGCCCATTAGAAGGACAAAAGAGCGTAATAGTGTCACAAATATGGACAAAATATCACCAGTTTCTAAAATCTTAAGGCAAACAGAGCCCATACTTTTGACACCGCAAAATTTAGAAGCCCAACGAGTAGAAAAGGCTCAGAAATATTTGCAAATAAACCGGTGGTTTGTGCAACATGGATAAATGCAGGAGTTTTTATAGGTATGCACTTTCTGCCTCTGGCAACATTTCAAGCTTGTCAGTACATATCAACAACATCTAAAACAATTCGAGGAACAGATATTTAAAAAAATACGCTGTTTCTGCTACTGGAAACGTTTCAAGCTTGTCATGATACATCATCCATATCTACTCCCAATCTGAGGAAAGTTATAAAGTTCATGAGTTTTAAAATTTTAATCTGACCCACAGGGTAAAGCTTTGTACCGAATTTAAAAGCCTGAAACTGAACGGGCTAGAGATATCGGTAAATGAAAAAACATTTTATATACTGGATATACTGCTATAGCTAGAAAAAGTAATAGATTCAATGGCACTTAAATGAATAATATTTCTGTTAATGCATGAATCAAATTGGCATAAAAACGAACCATTAGTATAATATATTTGTCTCATAAATAAATATATTGTTTTGTTGCCGAATGAACGTAATAACGAATCTGTATGCATGTCACATCTTTAAATGACCAATCATTCGGCACTATTATAAAATACAGTTCTCAACGTGACGGCATTTGGCCTGGCAATAGGTTGTTACTAATGCCAAAAACCGCTAATTTCATGGAATTTATTTTATTACCGAAGTTAGAATTGATGCAATGGAGAATTGTTGTTTTTATCTTTAATTTTAATAATTAATCTTGCAATTAACTTCTAGTGATTCGTGTGGGTAGTTGATTTCAACTATTAATTAGACACTAAACCGGGAAATTCGGTTGTTAATTGTTAGGTAATGTAGTTTTGTTTATTATTAGTTTTCGTTACTAAGGGTAGCCATCAGTTCGCGTAATTGAATGAAGATTACATTTTTTCGCATATTTTCGTTCAGTGTTGTTTACCTTATTCAACTTTAATTCTTGAATTATTAAAATAAGGGTAGAGGCACGCTATCCTTTTGATATTATTATTGAAAGGTCGTTCGGACCATTTATTTGCCAAATTCGTTTAGTACGATGTTTTTTTTATTAAAGTATACTTTGGTGCTTTTCAAGCTTGTCATGATACATCATCCATATCTACTCCCAATCGGAGGAAAGTTATAAAGTTGATGGGTTTTAAAATTTTAATCTTCCCCACAGGGTAAAGCTTTGTACCGAATTTAAAAGTCTGAAACTGAAGGGGCTAGAGATATCGGTAAATGAAAAAACATTTTATATACTGGATATACTGGAAAGTTTCTACTGTTATAGCTAGAAAAAATCCTAGATCCAACGGCACTGAAATGAAAAATATTTCTGCTAATGCATGAATCAAATTGGCATAAAAAACGGATCATTAGTATAATATATTTGCCTCATAAATAAATATATTGTTTTGTTGCCGAATGAACGTAAACTGATGAGCCCGAAGTGTCGGATAACGAATCTGTATGCATGTCACATCTACAATGACCAATCATTCGACATTATTATAAAATAAAGCTCCCAACTTGACAGCATTCGGCCTGGCACCGGAAGCTTGGAAAATAAAATAATGATTTGACAGAGACTTAACGTAGCAAAAATATATGAAGTGCTTTTATAGTATATTCGTATAAGATAAGTAAATTAACAAGCTGAAAAGGGAGAAAGTTATTTAATTATTTTTCCTTTCGGGGCCGAAAATATTTGGGAAGCCCTACATAATACATAATGAAAAAATAAACGAAGTGCCAAGATCCCTTATTATCGTGTCCTTTCG
This sequence comes from Pissodes strobi, assembly GCA_016904865.1. Lineage (NCBI taxonomy): Eukaryota > Metazoa > Arthropoda > Insecta > Coleoptera > Curculionidae > Pissodes > Pissodes strobi. The sequence continues at coordinate 592,621 of MU182023.1, read as the reverse complement.
TATTTCGTGCATTAAATACATTTCCAAAGGCATACAAACTTATAAGGACGTGCCAAAAATTTCGATGATATTAATTTTAAATTGACGTTCAAACTTACAGTGCGACGAAGGAAAAGAGTCATTACAATCTATTTTAGTTAACTTCTATAGTGGCTGATAAATATTTATTTTGAAATACCATCACAATAAATGACAAAAATATTCTTGTAAATAAATATTAATGATTCATTTCCTGAGGTTCTTGATGTCTGCGTATGACATGAAAAAAAATGAAGAAAAATTTATTAACACCAAATTCAGAGCTCACACCGTGCAGCACCTTGAAAGGACCTATAATTTTGATGTCGGGTGGAATCAAAAATGTGAAGTGTTCATCTTATATTTTGAGTAATAGAAATGTGCTGTGAAATATGCAGACTTGTGCGCCTATGTCATCAAAGAAGTTATTATGATGGTTCCCGACCATTTGAAACTAATAGAAAATATTGTATTTTAGTGTATTTTATCGAGATATGGCTAGGAAAAGGATTTCATATCATATTTTGGCGCCCAGCTTTTCGTCATTTTTATTTTGATGTGATTAAGTGGACCAAACCATTTTGTTTTACGCTTAAACTCAGAGAAGTGAATCAAACTGCAGAAGTTAAAAAATATATATACTAATCTGGGCAGCCTTTAATAAATTAAGTTTCATCCCAAAAAATATAAATATCCACAATATCTCAAAACGGAAAGAACGCATGGCCCTGCCTGGTCTAGTGCATAACAGACCGACATGAGTAAATAATATAAGAGGAGAGACAGAGAAATTCAAAATGGAAATAAGCAGGACATGACATTAGGCGACAAAAGATGGAACAAACGTAACTGAAAACAATGAAAAAAATGAAGTGGAAGACCTCAAATGGAAAGGCAGGCTGGTCCAAGATAGGTTAATTTTGGCCACATACAGAACTGGCTAGAAAGTAGTGGTGGAGGACTATGTCCAAAGATAGTAAAGAGGCTACAGACATAGATGGATATATAGATAGGCTTCAACTTTTATGTAAACTAAAAAAGGATAGCAAAAAATTGTTTTTCTGGAAGTCTTTCTCGTGGAACCATATACCTTTCCAACAATTTCAGTTACATTTTAGACCTTCAATCTTGACCTTATCCAATTGTTCCACCTTAAAGAATCTTCTTCGAAAATTTCTTGGAGGAATTATATGTGTGAGTTACATTTTTTGTCATGAATCTTGACCTGATTTAATCGTTCCACTCCTCGAGCAATTTTATGTTACAGACATTTTCAAATTATTCCTTTTCCAGAATGTTATTACAACTGAAGGTCAGATACCTGCTTTGGATAAAGAGAAACACTTTAGAGATGATAACAAATTAAGGAACTATTGGCATCAGGTGTGAAATAACAATACAATGAATATCGACGATGTTTAGTAAAATCTAAAAAGTATTGCAATCATATTTGGTTTTTAAAACAGTGCATCAGAAACAAAATCACACCTAAATACATGAAAATCTTAATAACCATAACTCCATAGATGCCAGAAGAATGATCCAAAAAGCATACACGATTGGCTCCAGAATGAACTACGCTTTTGGGTCAAAAGAAGGGACAACCTCATCCAACATCAGAAACTGATCTACACTGAACTCTTGAAGAAAGAAGGTCATTTTGTGTTACAGTATACGGACAGGATAGTTCGTGAAAATATTAATTTATTAGTGAACAAACATTATAAAACTCTACTAAATAAGTTAAGGTGTGTACTCTCTTTAAAAACTGTCACACCTATTGATGTAAGTATACAGCAACACAGCAATCACACTTTATATCCAAGAATTTTGAATCTCACAGATACAGCATTTACAGACACTGAGAATAACTTATTAAAAAAAGGGCTCAAATATTCTCCACAATCCTACAACCGAAAAAATTTTAAATTTTTGGTAGTCAATACAGAAATAGCAATAAATTCTATTTCAAACATTTCGCAATTAAACAAATATAGCATTTCAGAGGAATTTAAATCTAATTCAAATACTCAACTGAATAAAAAAGAATTTACAACCTTAAACACAATAAAAGCAAAACTAACGCAAAATAACCTAATATTAACTAAAGCTGATAAAGGAAACACGATAACTATTTTAGCTAAATTAGATTATGATACTAAAATCAAAGAACTTTTGAATAATGGAGATTTCATAAAAATGCAAGACCCGACTAATAAATACCAAAAAGAAATTATTTCATTATTAAAAAATAACAATTCTGTACTACCTGATAACTCAATTTTTCTCAAATTAATGAAGCTGTCACCCCCCCCCC
>MU182023.1:557507-587286 GCA_016904865.1 Pissodes strobi | reverse complement strand
TATTGATCCCTATTTTTAATACAGAAAATGGTCTCGGTTTACTCGATCGGTGGAAAGCCAAATTTCAGTCCTAATGGCTATTTAATTAAATTAAAAATCTTAATAATTTGCCCCTCATCCACAACAAAAATTAAAAAGTGCAAACGCTCGTAATTGTCCAAAGGAGCTTATAATAAGAAACCTTAACGTTCCTGATGAAATTAAAACCTTCCTTACAGAACCTTCAAAAATGAGAAGAACGCTGATAAGAGAAACTTGAAACGGAAATTAATTTAGACTATCACTCGCTTCAAAAATGTGAGGTAAAAATGATTTAATAGGCAATTTTCGGCCGCTAATAAGGTTTTCAGAAAAAAAAATTAAAGAATTTCATAAACGTTGGTATGTGCGATAAAACTCGCACTGTTAAAGGATTTTTTGCTAACAAAAATATGAAACACGCGTGTAATATTCATCATTAATATACATTAAAGAATTACTTGTATAATATTAAATAAAAATTTGCCAGGACGACTAAATTGAAAAAATTAAATTGAAAGTAAAAGAACACAATATTATATCGTACATCATAAGGATCACTTTTATTTCCTTTTATCTTCGCCAATCTAGCAACAGACGCTTCCTTTCTGCTTCTCAAGGCATGTCTTTAACATTCCAAAAGTAAATAGTAAATATTGGGGTAGCTCCCCTCTTTCTTGTATTTACTTGGCCAATATAAGTCAACCCAAAATATTTTTGAATAACGTCAGTTGGTGCAAGAGCACCCCTCAAATTGGATGGCTTAGAATTAATATTTGTTTAAAATGTAACCATATCAGTTACTGTGTTTTGTATTTTTATATGACAGCTTGGTAATGTATTCAAGTAAAATCTGCTATCGAACATCATATTACATTTTATAACACAACTATATGATTTTTTTCATTTTTAATGTCATAGGGGCGCATTTGTCCTTAAACAATGCACAAAATATTAACAGAAAAATATTTTATCGTAAGTCATAACGGGCAAACGAGATTTGAAAATATAATTCGCCCCTTCTTTCAATGACAAGCATCATTGTAATGTCATGATCAGCATTTAAAGATCCTTTACAGGCGCAGCCGACTATATCAAAATCGGCCTCTCCTATTGGTCGATCCATCTCGTACTACAGTATGTCTTCGTGATGCAATCAATTTGTCGCAAGATCTCTCGTGGTGTAGAGGTTTAGATCGTTGGGTCTCACCTGGAAAACACGGGTCGAAAACCAGTTGCTTTTTTTTATTTTTTTTTTAAAGATTATGTTTCTAAACAGCTTTTTTTTTCTTGATTTTGGGTATGTCTTGGGTTAGATTGGGTTAGCACCTGGTTAGTTTCCTTTCTTGAGCCCCCGTAGCGAGCGAAGCGAGCGGAGGGCCATGCGGATCGACCAATAGGAGAGGCCGATTTTGAAATTGTCGGCTATGCCTGTAATGGATCTTAAAATGCTCATGATCATAGATCTCTAAAATGACATTTATATATGGAAACTTGAACATCGAATTTTAGTTTAAAAGCTTTTTTTTTTGGAAATTTTTACGATGTTATTTTCATCCAGGACTTGATCGACTTCTTTTCTGCATTTTTTTACAAGAATCCAAGCCCCCACAGCCAGCATTCTATCATCTGCAAACTGTTTAAATATTTCATTTTCATCTTACGTAAGATTATCAATTTCGCTATCCGAGGAAGCAACAGGTTTTTGCTCCTTTTTCTTATTTATATTGGTCTTTCTGCTCTTTCCTTTAAACGCAATAGAACCTCTTCTCTCGTAATAATTTTGGCACCTCCAGCTAATTTTTTTTTGCTTTTTTTCTAGCTGTTACGGTGATGCATTGGGTTTTAAAGCAGCTAGTACAATGTCCTCAAATGGAACCTTAGCCTTCTCTTGGACTGTACTTGTAGATAATTGGACTAAAGCCTTTTCTTGGGCGATGTTTGTAGATGGCTGGGACATATCTGGCTCTTCTGCGGTTGTGGAAGGATCAGTAATGGTAGTATTGTCACCAGTTATCTAGGTGCTACTACCTTTATGTTCTTTCCACATCCTAAGGTTTGATGGATCATCATCATCAACATCATTCTGTACTATATTAGGATTTGCACCATGAATTAGTGCAGAAAATATTTTTGATTATTTTTTTTTATCACGATGTCGTCTTTGCCAGTGATTTATCCCATTTATCCTTTAATGATTTAAAAGCAGCCAAATCTAACGGGTATAAAAGGTGGCTGGAATGGGGAGGTAATAAAATCGCAATACTACTTCCTTTATTGCCTCCTCTATTAAATTTATTCCAAGGTTGGTTGAATGTCCGTCGTAAGTTAAAAGAATTAGTCGTCTTTCCCCAAAATCTTTTAGTAAGTGCATGGAATGGATCAGAGCAAAAGCTACTTCCATCTCGATTACGGATGTGACTTGGTTTGTCTGCTAGATCAAGTAGATCGCTGGTTGTCTTTATAAGATCAATATATTCGTTAATATCAAACGGATCAACCTCGACCATTTAAGCCTTTTACGAAAATTTATAAAGGAATCTGCACATGAATCTTTGTTTTTGAATTGACTTTAAAGCTTATTTGGCTTAACGAAATGTGCTACATTTTCTAGAACTTCTGATCTTGGCATTTGCAAGCACCATTTTTCTATTGTTTTAATTCCTTCCGCCATTTTATTTTCTTCTTTGAAACGAATATTGGTACATCATCCCAATCTGCTGCTTTATATTCCACTTCTGCGTTTGACGTGGTCTCTTAAAGTATTTCTCGGGGTTTTATACAAATTATCGGCCATCTTAAGAGTCATTTTTCCCATTGCAACATCATTAACAGCAACTTTCAATTGTTCTTTTGAATTAAGCGCTTCTCTATTCGTCTTTCGTTTATAGTTTCTCACCATCTTTTTCGCTAGAACAAAAATAATTATCTAAGTCCTATAAACTTAGTATTTTGGGAAAGAGCACCCCTATGGGTGTGCACCCAGCATTTTTCGGATCCTATATTTTGAAATTACTTGCCAAAACTTCGATGTTTAAAGTAAAATTTTAGCTATAAATTTCCGATAAAATTGGCAAAAACTACTACTAATCGCTTAAGAAATACTCAAATTCCCCGATCCTTGCACATTTCCCCGGCTTCCTGCACTTTACCGAGAGCAAGTGACAATGAAGAAAATGTGCGTTATTTGTAAAGAGGACGGCCACCCGGCAAGCTACAGAGGGTGTCAGAAGTACCAAGAGATCTACGGACAAAATAAGAGGAGCGTAGCAAACGCAACAACAGTGGTGCCAAATAATAACCAAAACAAGACTAATGCAGAACAATCGCAGACGCAGAGTCAAAAGGTGGCAAGTGATGATATGACAGTGAAAACAAATAGAATCAATGTTTTTTTGAAGAGCGTAATGACAGCTATAGACAAATTAAATGGATAAGCTTACAATAGGTACGTGGAACGTTAAAGGATTGCGGGAAAGAAAATTTGAGGTCAAGCTATTTTTAGAAGCGTACCATCCGCTGGGGCTTGCACTCCAGAAACAACGCGTATGTCATTTGAGAACTATTTGATGTACAGAAAGGACGAAGAAGCTAAAGCTGGACAAGCGGTCGCAGTGTTGGTGAGAAAACACATCCCAAGTTGCATGATTGGAAGTAAGGATTTGGGCATAACTAACCTTACTGTAGTTGTGAAAATTAAAAACAAAAATTATTAAGTCACTTCGGTGTATAAAAGACCAGGTGTAAATCTGAAAGAAGAAGGCATAGCCAAACTGGTAAATGGAAACCTCCCTACTATATTATTAGGTGACTTGAATTCTAAATCTTTATCTGGAACAGCACAAAAACATGTCAGAATGGCACCAAGTTAGAAAATGCAGCAATAAAACATGCACTCACAATGGTGGGACCTGAGAAGCCAACCTACATTTCAGCGGGGCACGGTGGCCCGGAGGTGACAAAGAAGATCTACAGTAGTATGGCGATGGAGGTGTTCAACGAGCGATCGTCAGACCATAATCCCATAGTGCTGACAATAGGAAAAGGGGATGTATAAAAGCTCTACAGAGCAAGATCTGTGACCAACTGGTTAAGGTTTAAGAAAAAATTACAAGAAACACTTTTGCCCCCAAAACTAAAATGCGAAAAAGATGTAGACAAATATGTCAATGAACTTATTGATGCCATCAAGGAAGCGTACTCCACAAACAAAATAGATAAAAGGATTGCAGTTGGATCAATTGATGCACACCCGTAGGAACTGGCCAGAATAATTCGCGAAAATAGAAGACTGCAATTGGCGAAAATAGAAGACTGCGCAGAGTATATACTACTGAGAAAACAGAAGATGCCAAATCAGAACTTAATGCACATACTAACACGATGAAATCCAAGCTCAAGGAAGATCGAAGCAAGGCATGGGGGGAAAAAGTGGGAAGACTGAGCACTTCGAATAACTCCGTATGGAATCTGACAAAGGCACAGTCAGGATTCCCCCGCTGTCGGGCAGAGATGGCCTACTCGAACCTAGAGAGAGCAGAGGCCTCCACAGATACATTGGAAAGTACATTCAAAAACATTCAGGGTGAGGACGATGACGGACAGTTCGATAAGAGTGACCGAAGAATTGTAAGGCACTTTGACAGAATCCTGCCCGTGGAGTGGAAAGAATAGATGACTTTGTAATGCCGTCTGAGATCAGGCAAATATTCAGACACCTAAAAACCAAAAAAGCTGCCGGCCAAGATGAAGTAAAAAACAAGATGCTGAAGAAACAACCAAAAAAGGCTTTTGCCTTCCTAGCAAACCTAACGAACTTAATACTGAAGTTCAGTTATTTTCCTGATTTGTGGAAAAACTCTTGTGTACTGTGGTTTCCTGAGCCATTGAAAGATAAAAAGTTTCCTGACAATTACAGACCTACCAGCCTGCTCCCAACACTAAGTAAGGTGAGAAAAACCATCAAGAATAGGCTATTGAGGACGTTGGATGAACTAAAGATCATCCCGCTCTGCCAGTTTGGGTTCAGGAGCACCATATGTTAAGAATAGCAGAATATATCACCGAGGGCTATAATTGGCAGATGGCAACTGGTGCTGTCTTCTTGAACAATAAGAAGGATTTCGGCAAGCTCTGGCATCAGGGTCTTGTCCATAAGATGATGCAAATGGGTGTGTCCCTGAGACTATGTAAACTAGTTAGGAGTTACTTTAAACACCAAACCTTTCAGGCTAGAGTGGGTGGTAACCTATCACAGATTAGAATGATGGAGGCTGATGTTCCGCAGGGATCCGTGCTGGGCCCAATACTGTACAATGTATATATTATTGACTTCCGTAGCGATCCAACAGTGTTTGCGAGCTGTTATGCGGATGACACTGCCTTTTTAAGCAGAGGTGGAATTGTGGAGCTACTTGCAAGAAAACTACAAAAGAATCTGGATAAATACGCGGACTAGGCAACCAAAAACAAGATCAGAATCAACCCTAAGAACACCCAAGCCATAGTATTTCAGAAAATAGGTGTACAATTGGGAGCCCAGATCAGGATATGTGGCCAGAGAATCACCTGGAGCAAGGACGTCAGATACCTGATGGATACGAAACTCACTTGGGGAAAACACATCATTCGACAAATTTACCCACTAGTCTGCAGTAAAAGTGCAATGAATTTAAAAACGAAGTTGATTATTCTTAGGGCCATTGTGAGGGCTCAGATGGGATATGGCTCCCTGGTGCCGGTGTGGGGATTTGCCGCGAAATCGCATTTGCTAAAGTTAGTATTATTGGATAACATCCTGGTGAGGAAGACAGCGGGGGCCCGATGGTTTATAAGGAATAAGGAGCTACAAAGGGACCTAGATTGGGTGCTCTTAATGAACTATCTCACTCAGAGAGCAGAAAAGTTTTATGTTGACTTTGCAACTCACCCCTGTGATGATTTCAAGCAGCTTTTAAACTATGATGTTGGTGAAACAGCGCCAAGGCAAGACTACAAGAGGCAAAAGGTTGCCATCCAAATGCTTAGAAAGGGGGAGTTAGGAAAACACATAATAAGACCAACCAACCAAGTCCCTGATAATGAATATAAAGAGAACATTATAGGATGTACATACGTAAATACTGCAGTGACGGCACAAGAGGCCGAGTAAATCTACACATACAAGTAGTATAGGAAAAGACTGTATATGATATTGACATATAAATATGTGAATTAACGCTGAGTGATAGAACACACTTCCCCCGTAAATTTGTAAATATGTGAATAGACATAGGCTAAGATATCTAATCCAAATATACATCAATAGGAATGCAGTCCCATTATTGACGCCATTGTATCAAAGTTGTAAACAACCAAGCACTGGACAACTGTAAATACCGATAACGTGACACATAGTGGAAAATGATGGAGTCCAAGGAGAAGAGCTACGTCTTAGTTGCAAAAATCAGAGGTGCAATCGCTGCAGTCATAGCATACAGAAACTTAGGCACCGCTTAAGCAAGCTAAGCCCGTAAGTGTAATTATGCAGGGTAGCTAGTTGCAGCCCTTGGCGACGGCGACGGTGAGGTTTTAGTGGGTATGACCGCGGGTGAATCCCACACTCTCCTCTGCCTAAGAGGGGTGCGTAATAGTATTTCCTTACCTCACCAACAAAAGAAAAAAAATCTGTATATTTCAATTTAACCTCGCGTTTCGCGTATTTCCTGATTTCGTACGAAAAACTGTACTCTTAAAGTTAAAGTAGATTTTTAAAATTGAAAATAAAAAATCCCCATCTTGGCATTTTTAGTTCGGACTGATTCGATTTTTTAGTATGCTGCTTAAACCTCAATGTACAAAATTTTAGTTGCTCCTGATTATTTGGTTTGCTAGTAATAAAAGTTTCAATGCAACTAGCTCACCCTTTAAAAAAACATCATCATTTCCAAAGTGTTTCCTAATATTGCTTTTGGCGTAGATTCTTGTAAAGTAAAATATCTTTTCGAGAAAAAAATCCTTCGCCAATTACTGACACTAGATGTTATGGATGTTGCACATAGCTGTTAATGCAAATCTCTGTTAATTTCAGAGATTAATGAAATGATAGGAATATTTATTTGCCTTGTGGGCATCTATTGGCCAATAAATTTGCAAAATCAGCAACAGATATTATCCTAAAGCCGATAGCAGTTCAGCGATAAATTAGCAGTACCTTATCAGTCGCTCAATCGAGGAGTATACAAATTCAATAACAGAGCCAATTATGTCATCGATTAGTATGATCCGCATGTAATCATAGGCTGCGTAATTAGCGACAAAATGTTCAATAATTATTGTAATAGCTATATCAGAAGACCATTGGTCGAGGAAAACGCCTATTAGCTGTCGCTGATAGATTTGTTTTATCGTATGAAATATGTATGACGATGAGTATGGGAAATTTAAAATAATTCTGGCAAGTATTAAATTTCATGGGTGTAACAACCAAAAAGGAATAATAGAATAAAAGAAAAATTTTGGACGGGACGGGTCTTTTTATGCAGATATAATTCAATTCAAATTTATATTTATTTTATATAACACGGCAAGGCAAAAACAAGAATTATTTACAGAATTCAAAGCTTTAAATGGAAATAATAAGAGGTTGAGGTATAATAATGTCGCAAAGTCTTTAGCACGTTTTTGTATATAAAGCAATTAATGTCATCAAATATACACTAAAAACCATTAAAAATAATTGCTCTGTTCTTTAGTACATCTTCAAGACGTGTTAGGTTACACAAAAAGCAAGTTACTAGCAAAAAATAATTTTATGCTACAAAAGGCGATAGGATATAAAGTTGACTCGATGTTTTTACAAGAATTATTGTACTTTTAAGAAGTTGTGTTTTATTTGGAAAAACATTATAGAACAATGGGTCGCTCCAAGAATTCACCCTATATCGATTATGGGTTGAACGTAAATATTTAAATTAATATTTCAATGAGTTCGCTTTCTTGGGATACACATACATAAATCATAGTGAAAAGGTAAGCAAATCATTTACGGTATGAGTTTGAGAAACATCCACCCTGTATACCATTATTCCATTGCCTTCCTCCAAATACGATTCTATTGTTTTTCTTTGCAACCCCAAAATCGTATCCAAAGTCGATTATTACAGTGTGAGATAAACAACGGATGAGAAGCTGGTAAAGGAGATCTTGAAACTAATCCTTCAATGAACAAATAACGAAGATATTTTTAGGTTTGATTCATACTGAACAAAAACATGTTTTTTACATAAGAAAACTTCGTTTTATACAGGGTCTCTATTCAATGTGTAATTCTTCGCGATCTCGTTAGGTGTAAGATTAAAAAAATGGTAAATACAAAAGTTTCCTAGTTTTAAACAACACCAAAAGAGGGGCAACATAAATTTAACATTTTTTTTAGTAGGTTACTCTAATTTTCTATCTGTAGTTGGTTCCCCTACTTGAAGGCTATTCGGTGCTAGAATATTATTTTAATTGACGCGACGTTGTCAATTTAGATTTTTTTTCCGAAATGTCTCATACCGGTCGTTAACAAAAAGTCATAACGTTAACTACTAATTAATGATCACCTTATCCTAAGTTTAAACTTGAACTTGGAAAATATTATATAAACATTTAAGTTAAATTATAAACTACGCGAGCGAACAGCACATGTGCAACTATCAATCTCACAGTTGCAATGGTCAGCAGATTTTATGATAATGTCAAGCGAACCATCAGTTCGATAGGCTTTTGTCTATCACCTACTCTGCTCACCTACTGCAGTCCACAGAGACGTAGTAGGGGCTCAAACCATATCCTAATCTTCAGACTCAACTCGGGAAGTGCAGTTCGCAGGAACGTACTTCTTGGGGGATCCCCGCCCAAAAGGTACTAAAGTAAAACTTACGATAGATCTGTCAAAATTCTAAGTCGTGATTTTTAAAGTTATTATCTCATGAAATAACCAAACCTAACCATAAATTAAAACAACACCGCTCTTAAAGAACTTTATTATAATACAGGGACTATGACCTACAAACAATTGAAATCATAGCTCAACCGAAAGGACATGCATGTTTTAGTAATCGGGTATAGTGTAAACTCATTAAGTCTGTGACCAATAGACGTTGTTTATGCCCTCTTTATTTTCTTTTCTCGCCTCACGTAGATCGATCCATAATCTGAGCTATATAACCTGCACGCCATCCAAGGCGTGGGGTCACAAATTGATTGTAGATCGCTAGGGAGTCGTTTCGGCTAGTTTGAGCCGCCCGGCACTGCTAACTTTACAAATATTTTGTGCATGACTCTACAACTAAAAGAGACACAGGCTTCTTTCAAACGAAGCTATTTTCTTGGAAGGTAGTTGACTTACTTCTTGAGATGTACTCTTTCAAGGTACTTGAGCATTTTGCAGAGTTGGGTAGGACATTGGCAGAGTAGATGTTCTGCGGTTTCAGTTGCATTATTGCAAAATCTGCATTGGTCGTCTTCTGCTTTGTCCGGCGACAGTTCTAATATATGCCCTGTTCATGTCTAAGAGCTGTTCTGCTCTTTTCGCATAGATGGTGATAAACCATTTTGCCTGTCTTAGTCCTGGAGTGTTTCTCCAGTAGGACGACAGTTGGTATTTTTCCCATTTGTTTAGTTGTTCGGTGATGTGGTTCTCCATAAGGCCACAGTAAGGCTCTGAACCATAATATGGTGTTCCAGCTCTTTCTGTCGTAAGGCAGTCTGCTTTTTCGTTTCTCTCTATGCCTCTATGGCCAGGGACTTACATTAAAAATAACTGGTTGCGTGTTGCTAGTTGTATTGGGGTTTGCTTACACTCCCAGACTAGCTTTGACACGCACTTGAAAGCTTTTAGAGCCGCGTGGCTGAAAATATGTAGATGTGCTTTCTGTGAAGTCCTTGTGTGAGGCACTCCTCTGCACATATATTTATGGCAAGCACTTCTGCTTGGAAGATGGTTATATATTTGCCTAGCGGTTTGGAAAGCTTACAGTTTGCACCTTAAATGCCCAATCGTGCTCCTTTCGCTAGTTTTGAAGTATTTTGTACCAGAGCGATGCGTTATCGGCCTGAAGTAGGTTTTTACTATCCCATGATTTGCGGTCATCAACAACCACTGCGAATGGAACATCTAGGTTCAACATGACCGTCATTTGGTCACCTGGTTTGCTGGCATTTTCCAGTTTTATTTCTTCAAAAATGCGCAGGTGACCAGTCAAATCTCCAGGCTTGAATTTGCCTATTTGGAATAGCCTGTGAGCACTGATAATCGCATTTCTCTTAACACTGAGATGAAGAGAAGGCATGTTTAGCAGTACCTCTAAGGCTGCCGTAGGGCACATTGAGATTGCCCCAGTTTTTCCCAGGTATATCAGCCTTTGGACTTTATTAAGTTTGGTCCGACCTGCTGGGTGCTTGGCCACCATACCAGCAAGGCATAGGTGGGCCTTCTTAATGTTTGGTAGATCCAATATACCATTTTTGGTTTTAGGCTCCATGTCTTGCCAACTAGTTTGCGGCATGTCCAGATTGCCACTGTGGCTTTAGAGATGGTGTTTTTTAGATGCTTGTTCCAGGTAAGTTTACGGTCCAGTGTGACCCCTAAATATTTTACATCGGTCGAAAAAGTTAACTGTGTTCCGTGTAGGATGGGCACTCTCGTTTCTGGCTTCCTTCTTTTTGTAAACGGGACAAAATGGCTTTCCTAGGATTTAGCGAAAGTCCCTCCCCTTCGCCCCAATGCTTGATGATGTTTAGGTCATTTTGCATGCCGTTTGAAATTACGCCTTCATGTTTTCCCTCTATTATTACTAATAGGTCGCCTGCATAGCCTAAAACTATAAATCCAGATTTACTCAGAGTGGTAAGGAGTTACCCACTACTAGTGTCCACAGTAGGGGGGAGAGACACCTCCTTGAGGGCACCATTTCACTATGCTGACAGTTGTTGACGCTCCGTTTATTTCTGCTATTACGAAGCCGTGCTCTAGCATTGTTTCTGTCATCTTATGATCGAGAGCTCAACTTCCCGCTCTTGAAGTCCTCTTCTGATGAGCTAAGGTGAGATATTATCAAATGCTCCCTCTATGTCAATGAACGCAGCAAGACCAATTTCTTTGCATTCGATTGCCTTTTCTATGTCTTTAACTAGACAGTGCAGTGCAGTTAATGTGGATTTGCCTACTTGGTATGCGTACTGCCTAGAATGGAGCCGTGTTCGCGTTAGAGTTTCGCTCCCTATGTATTTATCCATTGCTTCCTAGATTGTTTTGAGGAAAAGGGAGGTTAGGCTGATGGGACGATATGAGTTTGCTACGTCCTCCGGGCGTCGGCCGGTCTTAGGTATAAATATCGCATTTGCCTCCCTCCAAGCTAGTGGTATATATCCTAGAATATGGATAGCTTTGAAGATCTTCTGTACGTACTTTCAGGAGCTCACAGCCTCTCTGAAGTGGGGAAGATCCCGTCTTTGCCGGCGGATTTGTAAGGCTTAAAGCTATTGATTGCCCATTTCGTTCCATTGTTAGTGAAGATTTTTCCTGCCAGTCTTTTGTACCTCCTGTTCATGCTCTAGAACCCTTCGTTATGAGGATTAATCTGGTTCTGGGTATCTTCTACGATTTGCGAGTTAGGGAAGCGAGTCTGTAATATTACATCTAAATTTTCCTTCTGATCGTTGCAGTATTCCCGGTTTGGCCTTTTAATAGGCCAACACCGTCACGGATAACTAACAGTGACAATAATTAAATAGTTGATTAACATTTCATGTGTACTTTTTGCAGGCAGTAATATTAGGGTGTTGTTTATATACAGGGTGCTCAAAATTTGACCTGACAATTTTAAGATGTCTAAATACACTTTTATCGACTTTTTTAATTGACACACCCTGCGTTTTTAACGAAAGTTTAATAATCTAATAAGACCCCCAACTAACCCTATAATATTTTTAACAATTGGTAGGGGCGGTGCCAAATTGTGATATGTTTTCTTGGAAATTGTACTTATTTTCGTACGATTTTCAATACTTTTAAATTTTGAAATGACTAGAAAGTGTCTAGAAGCGACTAAAAACTCACAATAAACAATTAAAAAAAAATAGCTACAAAATAATAAGAATAATGTGCAACATAATGAAGACTTACTTTAAATAAATTATTCAAAATGTTTTTCCTTTTGATTTAAGCGCGCTTCACTCCTAATATTAAAATTTTGTCTCACAGTAAATTAAGTTATGCTTCCCTAATTTTTATTTTCACATCATCTACGGGCGTGGCTAGTGTTCAATGAACTGCCAAAATATGCATTTTAGTAGCCACTTAATTTACATCAAGTATAACAGTCAGAATATAATTTGAAAATTACTTTTTTTTAGAAAAGCGCAAGTCTAGAACGAGTGATAAAAATAATTATTAAATTATACCAAAAACTAAAAGCAAAACCAGATGGTATTGCAAAGCAATAATACTCTTAAAGGCATATGATATGAAGAGAATTGTAGAGATATTTCATTTCTATAAATAAAGTCAGCATGTTGAAGCAGGCCAGCGAGTTTAAATAATTCGAATAATTTGCTATACAAAGTCAGCAAATTTTTTATAGATCAACAAGTGTAACTGAGTCAGATAAACTGCCACTTAGTAAATATTATATGCATAGGCCCTTATTTCTAAATAAGTGATAAACAAATACATTAAGTACACTTTTATATACGAATAAGAATTAAGGAACTATTTTTATGGTATAAAGACAGGGCCGTCTTGTGAATATGGTAGAGATAACTATTGTATATGATTCTTAAACAAATAAGTTCTACAAGCTACTCTTTTGTTCGCAATATAGAGATGAAATGGTAATATTATTAAGATATGTTGTAAACATAAGTTTCTTTTTGTTGCATGAATATACCAAGCACCAGTGGAAGTCCATACTAGTCTCTCCAACAGGCGCAGGCGTTCACGTATGATAGCCTCAAACAGATTAAGGGCGTGTCAACCTACGCTAAGACATAGACTTCAGTGAAGGCTAGAAAAGGGAGTTACAAAGGGTCAGATAGGATCCCGAAAGTAACAAAACCACTGACGATATTATGTATTGTACAGTTACAGTAAGATAATGTGAAATGCGGCATGTCCTTTCTAATTGAGGTCATATATTTTTAAATATAGCGGTCTTGGCAAACGTTGGGTCCAACGCTATCAAAGAGGGGGAATGTGTAAATTATAAAAATGCATAAGCTACTAAGTAAATATCACCCTGTCCTAAGTTTGAATTTGAACTTGGAAAATATTATGTAGATATTCAAGACATATTATAAACAACGCGAGCGGTCAACGCAAGCAATTATAAACCTTAAGTTGCAACGATTAAAAAATGTTATTATATAAATACTCAAGCGAACCATCATGTCGGCAGACCTTGTCTCTCATTTTATATGACGCCAAAAAATAGTCCATGTTGGTCTAATCAGGGGATCTTGCAGACCCATCTGTTTTTTTTGCAGAAAGTCTTGTTGTGGGAAATTTACAGGTGCTAGATGGTGCAACCCAAACTAACACTACATATTTTGTATAATTTTCGCAGGAACATGCTGTAATAAATCTGGCAGATCTTGTTGCAAAAATTGTAAAAATAACTGTATGGTCAGGTGTCGTTAAAAAATGATATGGTATAATGACGAAAGCGTGAATATACATTCAGTGACTATCTGTGTTGAAAATTCTAAACACGAACCACATTTAACAAAACGTTTTTAAAAATTAGGTATATAACTATCAGTTCAACAATTCCTGACACAAACTACACAAACCATTTAAAAGAATATTACGATTATTTGAAACAAAATTTGCGAAACTAACCTTAATTCTTTAGATTTAAATAATGTTCAAATAATGTTAGAATAAAGGTATGGCGCCAAAAAATAAGGCATAATTTAAAATGTGAATAGAGTGGAAATTTGATTTATTTCGTTCTTCATTCTGTTTATTATTTTCGGCAAGCTGACAGGTGCTGAATCAGTTTAATTTATATTTGATGGTCTACCTAAGTTCTCAATTCTACTTCTATTCTGATTTCTAATTCATCTGCAAAAGGCTTATTTTTTACTTGATTAGAGAGATATCATCAAGCTAGATGTAGAAGTGCCAGCTCTTGTAATTATGACGAAATTTTTACTTGATTGATTTTAATGTCTTGATTTACATTATGTCACCAGCCTAACTAATTTCAAATGCAACAAGCCGTTTATTAATTTCTCGGTCTAGCACTAATTTACAGCATAATAATGCTTAATTGTCTTTAGATAAGTGAAACTTAGTTCGAGAGATAATGATGCCGTTACCGAAGCGTTTCTCTTACGTGCATTAAATCAACGCCATTAGGTCGCACCTTGGTTATTTCAGGTCAGTGCACATTAATGACGTATTGCTGTTGCTTAGACCTGGAATCCGAGAAGCGGAACGTCGGAAAATGCATCAAATTAGGTTAAAGTAAATGACGACGCGAGATCTTCTTAGACCGATTTAACGGAAAGTAATATTCAGTATTTGTACAAATATTTTATGGTATGTTTTTTTTTATCAAATAAGTTAAGTCAAAAAAAGAAAATTATCGATACAATAACTTTATTATTAAAAGAAATGAATGAAAAATAGATACTACCATGAAAATAAATAAAAGATAAATTACAGATAAAAAATATCTGATAACCTATCTCTTCGTTTCAATGTGTCATCGCTCCCTAAACGTGATCAATTGGATTGAGATCATGGGAGAAAGCGGGCCTGGCCATCTTGCACGTGCATATACCGAGGCGCGCAATTTTAGCACGAATTTCGGAAACGTTGTTGAACGCTAACAATAAAACAAAATAAAAAATTTGCTGTTTCAAATGTTTAATTTATGGTAACTAATACAGATAAAAAATTATCAGCATGGATCGAATTTCAAGAATATTGACTTGATGATATTTTTTATATAAATAAATAAAGAAATAATATAAATAAATAAATAAGGTCTTTTATTAAATCAAACCAAAAAATATACATATATTAAGTGCAAAATTAGAGCATAGCTGGCGAAATCTAGCAAATGAATGCTATTCTACTCAACCAGACTATGCATCTATTCTAAATCTAATTAGGGTTTTATTTTACTTACGCTACTTCCAGAATTCAAATCCCATTGGTCAAATGTGTCATGCAAACTAAATAAAGCAAAAAGTTGATAAAACTGTTTTTTATAATATGAAATGGGTTCTCATCACGTGATCAAATATTTCTAACTTATTAAATTTGATTGTAAATACCTATAGGTAAGGTATCAGCCAAATCACTTAAAGTTATGGTAAAACTAATTACTTTTGGAAGATTATTCTCATTTTTAAACTTTAACTTCTCCTAAAATTAGGATTAAAAAGCAAAAAAGCAGAATTACTTCACTTAAATTTATAGAAAATGGATTGAAGAGAATATCGTTTTAAGTAACAAATGCAACTGATTCATAATGCTTGTATTGCTAATTGAGATAATAATAAAAAATCATATGCAAGCCATGCAAATGCCAAACATTAAAGTAACAGATCTAATAGATATTTAAAAGAAATAAATGTTTGAGAACTTTGTCCCTCTAAAAAGATATGTAAAGCAAACTGAGCCAAAAAGGACAAAATATGTGAACATGCAAATTAATGGCCAACAAAATAATTTTGCTTAACCGCTAAAAGTACGACGCGGATTCCTCCAAGGATTGCAATTTTTAAATTTATTTTTAGAATTCTCTTTCCTGTGTATTCTCGTTATATCTCAGATAGATTATATTAATCATAGTTGAATGGTTGTGTGGGTGTATTTTTTTATAAAAACAGTATTTTTGTATCTGGAGTTCCTCAGAGACTACGTGTCATTTATGTTATAAATATATTAATTAAAAACTTTTGCTTCATACATAAATAAAGACGGCAGTAGTTAAGTTTTCGTGAATTAAAATGTCAGCCCCTGCCAAAACAATGTTAAGCCAAAAAGAACTTAAGGTCCAAGCCTCCCGTTTTTATGAAGACAGTGATATTGATGGCCTAAATATTAGTGATGAGGAAGATCGCGATTAGGACTTTGTTTTTGAGTATAAGAGCATATCGGGAGAAGAAGATAATTGTGAACAAGAAATTGAGGAACAAGAAGTCGAGTTTCCTGAGAAAGAAGATGAAGAAGAAGCAACAAGGAAAAGGAATTACGTAGAAGCACACAAAAATAAACAGTACGTAGTAAAATCTGGGCATGTTTGGATTACTGAAGATCAAGGCCCTTGACGTCGCCCATTGTCACAACCAAACCAGGACAACAAACTCTGCCAAAGAAATATTTGAAGTGTGTACGCTTTTTCTGATTTCATATATGAAAGTCGAGATAGGCAAACACTCTAACTAATCAACATGCGAACTGCATACTAAAAATTACCTCGAGCAACAAAAATCCTGGAAAAAACATTGATATTATTGAGATCGATGCATTTATTGTTGTATTGATTCCAGCAGGAGCTCCTCGCTGAATAGATTCGATATTTTAAACTTAAATCGTTTAAAAATCGGATACAAATAGTTAATTCGATTATATCAATCGATTTGATTATTTCAATCAATTCTAAGTGAAAACTGTTGCTTCATCTACTAGAATATTTAAAAAAATATGAAAATATTGTATTTTTATAATATTTATTGATACAAGTTAAGACAAATGCAGATGAATATTGAAGAGTTTGTATAATACTTTATTAATCAAAAAGAAAAAAAAAATACCAAAAAACTGCTTTCAAGGGATAAAGCTGTTGTCAAATAAATAATTTTTGTTTATTGGAAATCATAGTCATCCCTGGCGCGACTATCCGTCATCCGCCTTACATTGTTAGAAAGAGACAAGAACGTGCTGCCTAAATTCTACATTCTACGGGTGCAGATGCATATCAACTAATGGATGTTTGCGATCGCATATTTCGTTGCTTCTTTGTCTGACGCGGTGTGAATAAATGGCTGAATATCACGTAGTCCTGTCCATTGTCTGATGTTCCGAAGCCAAGACATCTTCTTCCTCCACATGACTCTTGTGCCCTCAATCTTGCCTTCAATTATCAACTGTAGGAGCCTATACTTTTCTTGTCTGCATTGAATAGCTCACATTCTATGTTC
This sequence comes from Pissodes strobi, assembly GCA_016904865.1. NCBI lineage: Eukaryota > Metazoa > Arthropoda > Insecta > Coleoptera > Curculionidae > Pissodes > Pissodes strobi. The sequence continues at coordinate 570,084 of MU182023.1, read as the reverse complement.
ACACGCGTAAGAACTTCCTCGCTTGTCGCTCTTGCTGTCCATGGTATTTTGAGAATTCTGCGATACAGCCACATCTCGAAGGCCTCCAGTTTGTTGTTACTACTCATCTTCGGGGTCCAACCTTTCACACCATAGAGAAGCACCGACCAAACCTAGCATTCTGTGAATCTTATCCTCAGGTCGTTCGATATCAAAGTCCGAACACGTAAGCACAGCTCTAAACCCCAGGAATGCTTGTGGGGCTTGCTCAATACGGCTTTTTATTTCTTTGTCCGATGTCCAGTGTTCGAAGAGCCATGTTCCCAGGTATTTATCTACTCTTTCAATGGGCGCTGCACCAAATGTTATTCCTGAGTTTGCGAATGCATTTAGGTTTCTGAAGATGACCATTAATTTCGTCTTTTTGATACTGATGTTCAGACCCATGGATTTACTCTGTTCTCTCACTATATTTACCATCTGCTGTAGGTCGTCTATATTATCGGCTATCGAGACAGCATCATCGGCATAACGGATGTTGTTGAGCCATACGCCATTAACTTTAATTCCCATTTCTGCATCTTCCAAGGCCCCTTGAAAAATCATCTCTGAATAGAGGTTCAATAAGAGTGGAGACAGCACGCACCCCTGCCTCACTCCTCTTTGAATTTGTATAGTGTTGGACACCGCATTTTCAAGTTTCAATTGGGCATTTTGGTTCCAGTATAGGTTTTCGATGCACCGGATGTCATTCTGGTCTATGTTAAGCCTCAAGAGAAGCTGCATCAATGTCTGGTCTTGCACTCGATCGAAAGCTTTTTTGCAATCTATGAAGCAGACACACGTCTTTTCTCTGATCGTAGCAGTTTTGGATGAGCACCTGTGTCGCGACTATCGCGTCTCTTGTACCTAACCCTTGTCGAAATCCAAATTGTGAGTCTATGGTCCTCGCATTTTCTTGCATTGAATTTCATGGGTAAAGGGACAAAAGTCGGACATAACCATTGTTCCTTGTAGTGACCCGTATCGTAAATGATGTTAAAAAAAGTTACATATAGTTTTTCAATCTCTTCTTTCCCAAACATTGATTTTTTTCTTCGATTTCAAGAACTATCCTGTTGCCCTGAGTTACTATCAAACTTGGTTTCCATTTTCTGTATATTCCAGCAGTCTTCAGTTTTTTGTGCAAATTTTGGGAATCTTGTTGTCTTTGCAGTTGTCCTCTTTCAGTGCATTCGCGTCTGAGCCAGTCGTTCTTTGCTATTCTTATCTTCCTTTTTATTAATTTATGAATGCTTCTATAGGTGCTGTGGCCTGCGTCATTCTTGTACCTTCGGCGTTCATCCATCAACAGCAAAATCTCATCAGTCATCCATTTCTGCTTTGCGCCTCTCGTTCTATATCTCAGCCTGGTCTGCATAGCGTTCGTTACACTCTCTGTTATCTCTTCCAAGACTGAAGATCTTTTTCAATATTTGGTGTTATAATTTGAATTCCTGTGTTTATTTCACCCCTGATTTCAGCTTTTATCTTTGGATCCTTCAGTCTGTCCAATGCTAATTTTCCTTGTGTTGTTGGCTTTTTTTGTATTTGATAAGGTGATTTTTAAAGTGACCATCAAGAAAACATGGTGAAAAGGCACGTCTGCTTCTTAGTCAGTCTCAGTAATCCTTTGATCCCATCATAAAACTGTTTCACGTCTTGGTCCGCTGACTCCGTTGTTGGTGCGTACACCTGTATAATTTTAAGGTTCTTGGGTTTGGCTCAGAGCTTTAATAGGGCCATGCGGTCAGAATAGAGGACGAAGTCTACAACAGAGCCTAGTAATTTCTTTGTTATTACGATTCCTACACCATTTCTATGATTTCTGTCTTCGTTTCCGGAGTAGAAGAATGTACCATTATTTAAATCGCACTTTCCTGTGCCAGGCCACCAAGTTTCGGCGACGCCTACGATGGCCAGCCTGAGCCTATCCATTTCACGGGTGAGATTTGCCATCTTCCCAGCTTCAAATAAGCTTCGAGTATTCCATGTCCCGATTCTCAACCGCTTTCTCAGGTTTAACTTCTGATATGAAACATGCAAAACTGCTCCTCCCGGAGATCCGAGTGAGGAACTATTTAAGCCTCCGAAAAATTTTGTATTGAATGTACTCATCATGCGATTGTCTTGGGAAAAATAGTGAAGGTGGTATCCACCCTTCCTTCACGCCAATTCTTGGCTTCGATTCCGACCGCCATATCTGGGTCAGATGCCGTTTGCAACTGCCCAATTTGGGTATAGACGTTGCTGTTGTGCCCGTTTTGGCCCACCCCGGGTATTTGATTTTCCCGGTACAATCTATATCTAGGAGGCTTTCCCCCATCCGCCACCAGGGGGTACCATTGCTTATATACTATATAAACCAGGGTTTTACTAATGGAAAACGCTATAAATTATCTGAAATTAAAAATTTTAGATAATTTATAGTGTTTTCCATTAGTAAAAGCATTGCTTATATTCTAGGATATGTGACATATTATGACTATGTGATATATAAACAACACGTGCATATGCTTGTCTCTCTTTAACAACGTCAAGTCGCTTAAAAAATAAAAGGTTGAAAAACTAAATCGACTAGAAGAAAACCGCAAAGTTGAATCGATTCATGCATTCTAGACCGATAGCATTTTTCGACATATTGGTTTACGGGAATCGAATCGATTCTGACCATCCCTAAGGTCAATTGAATAAACAAATGGGCCAAACTGGCGCAAAAGGGCTTAGCAGCTTAAATGGAAAATTGCAAACCTTTCAGTGAGTTGCCTATTCTAGCTCAATTCAATTCCGTTTTGCTATAATTCGATTTCAATTTAATTCAATTTTCTACGTATCCAGAAAAGTCAAAAAAGGCAAACGGCTTCATTTTATTTCACTCGTTCATACGTATATTTCTATACATTTCTATACTCCTGGAACACGTATTGCTAGTTTTGTATTTGAGGACTACGATCTTTAATGTCGAGTGTCTGTGCAGTTGTGCCAACTAGTGTTTTAGTTGGTTAGAATTATATCTATCTGTAAAATATATACCCAGGAAGGAATTTTCACTTACAGTATCGGAAAATATAAAACATATTTACTAAAATTTAATGAAAAAGCTATGTTGAATTATTCAGTTAACCTACAGTTAAATAAAATTTGCAGGACCACTCAGCTGACTCGGCTGGTTGACGAAACTACCAGGATCCCTGAGCGTCAAAAAGACTTTGCTAGCCTGCTGGACCTCTAGACCATAACTGTCCAACCTCCGATGGGCTCATCACACCACAATCTTATCTCCGCAGCCTGTGAACTTGCTATCAAAACAACGTAGCCACAGGTACTTCGAAAGGTTTAGCACAAATCAGCAAAGTGGCATGATCTTCGCGATTTTTATCTCTCTTTTCCTTGGAAAGATGTCTGCTCTAGGAATTAAAACACCTCTGAATCTGCTGATGAGATACTCAAGTTATCCTAGCTGGTATGGAAGCTTTCATCCCCTCTTCTACGAAGCGTATCTCAAACAGTAAACCATGATTCGGTAAAAACTGCTCAAGAGCGGTCAATGCTAAAAATGCGCCTACCGCAAATGGCGCTGAAATCGGACAGCCGAAAATCGAAATAAATTTATCACGACTAGAAATCGGTGTCATCGGACCATTGACGAGAGCAAGGAGGGATATAACGAGCAGATCAAGAACAAGCTTCTCAAATGTCCTAATGAATGAATAAATGATCTCTTTTAATCAGCAGCCAAAGCTGTCAATCAGGGTTTCTCAAAGACGTCATTCCCACCACTGGTCAAAGATGATGGCTCAATAGCGGAAAGGGCCCAAGAAAAAGCAAACATTCTTGCCGAAATGTTTGCAGCAAATTCTACCTTAGATCCTCAAGGAAAGACCCTCCCAACTATCTCGAGAGTTAAATTCCTCAACCAGGTCTGGTATTTCACCAACGCAAAGGGAAACGAATAATCAAAGGCCTAGACACTAACAATACCACAGGATCGGATTGCGTTTCCGTAATAATGTTTAAGAAATATGCTTCTGAACTAACAGCTCCACTATGCAGGCTTTCCTCCCTATCATACAGAACTGCATGCTTTCCTTTTAACTGAAAATGCGCTCAGGTGCAACCAATCTCGAAGAAAGGTAAAAAACCTCGAGTCGGCAGGCATCATAAGCGATCGTCATTATGGCTTCCACAAGCACAGATCAACGGGAGATCTCCTGACTTACGTGGCCTACGTGTGGACTAAAGCCATCGAGAGCTACGGCGAATCTCGTACAGTGACTCTTGACATATCCAAAGCATTTGATAGGGTGTGGCATGACGGATTGGTAAGCAAATTGACAGCATACGGACTACCATCAGCGCTGATTTTATGGCTTTCCAATTTCGTAAAGTATCGAAGCATCCGAATTGGTATTGATGGGCACCTCTCGGAGGAATTTAAAATCTATACCGGAGTTCCTCAAGGTTGTATATTATCTCCCACACTGTTCCTGCTCTATATTAACAAACTCTTAGACAGAACAAACAATTCTATTTAAAGCTTTGCAGACAACAGCACTCTTATAACCTCATTCATGTCGCGGACTCCAATGACCGCTGCTCGTTCCCAGCGCGAGCGAGAAAATCAGATGCTGCCATGAATGAGGGAGGATATGAACGCCATCGTGGAATGGGGTGAGGAAAATCATATCCAGTTTAACGCAGGAAAGACACAAGCAGCTGTTTTCTCAAAAAAGCAAACACCTGACTTATCAATGACAGGACAAACACTGACTCTGGCCTCAACCATACGCTTGCTAGGCATTAACGTAGAAAACAACATGTCTTGGCGTAATCACGTCACCAAAATCGCCAAGGCAGCAGCACAACAGCTGGAAGCACTTTATAGAGCAAAAGACATATACGTATACAACTTCAGCTTCAGCTCTTACTGCTTTACAATGTCCAGAGAAGACTATCTCTGGAATACTGTCCCCATGTGTGGAGCGCGGTACCCAAACATTTGCTCAAGATATTAGATTCCATTCAGAGGAGAGCAGTCCGTCTTGTGGATGACCCAGAGCTGACCAAAGACCTTGAGAGCATTGAACATCGAATAAAAGTAGCGAACCTATTTCTTTGCTATCGATACTCCTACGGAAGGTGTTCTAACGAGCTGGCACTTTTATGCTGCCCAGAGTTGTGCCAAACAGAAACACCTGTCAGACACAAGCTGCCCATCAACATCCGATTCAGTTGCGAATACCTAGGACGTTGCTGTTACGGGACTTCTTTATCTGGAGGACTGCCTCGCTCTGGAATGGACTTCCGAGTAACGTCTTTCCCGAAAACTACAACCTATAGCGCTTCAAGTCCAACGTCCACCATCTTCTCCGCACTGTTGAGCGGTATAGGTTTTTCCTATTGTGTGTGTGTGCCGAACATAAAAAACCTGCATTACTAAATCTGAAAAGCGGTCAATTTGTGTAGTTTTAGCGCCGAAAATGTGGTAAGGATCGAAAAAACTGGGAAGAGCTAGATAGAGAATTTCTGTTTCGTAAATGTCGGGAAAATTAACTTTCCAGGGAAATGTAAAAACATCGATTTCGAGGTCGAAAAAATAAGGCTTTTATTTTTTTCTCAAAAAGAATTTTGGAAATGATGATAAGCTTTTTGTTATTTTTATAATTTATTACAAAAAGCCGAATACTTTGGAGCAACCAAAGTACGCAAAACATACGAAAATCTGATTCCAACTGAAAATGTTCGAATTGTTGGTTTCTTATATTCAGTTTGAAATATATACTTTACGTACGTACCAGTTGTAATCATTGCCACTTTCAAGAAATCAATCTCAAAATCACAAACCTCGTAATTCTTGCTATACAAAATTCTGTCACAATTTTCCATACGAGATTGAGAAACACCAGAAAATGGAGGTTAAGTTGAAACATGCACAATATACAAAAAATTTCCAATATATCGGGAATTTTAAGAGGCAGTATAGATAGCTTTGCTTTTGATGTATTATGGGAAATTTGAAGGAATAAGTCTTCCAATATTTTGACATGAGGTTTAGGTTAAAATATGTATATTTCTACTTTTACAGTTTGAAGCTGAAGAAATCTCTCAGAATCGAAAAATCTGGAATATTTTGGTGATAAGAAGCAGTTTTCGGTCGATTTTATGGCAGATGTCGAGAATCGAAGTAAATTACCAATTAAAATGGCAAATAGGAGAAATAATTATAAAGTTTTTAAAATTTGTGTGCGGACTCTTAATAGACATCCGAATACAAAACCCCCTTTTGCCTCAGAAACCACCTCGTTGCGAGACCTGGTGCCCATTTTCTGTTTTTTTTTCAAAAACTGTCACTCTGACTAGGAAAATGAATAAGACCTAAAATATTCGGCATAAAATTCTACATCATTTTATGTCCTATAAACTTTTTTCGTCGTTAACTGTACTCTCACAAATATGGTTTGAAAAATTAGGATATGTCGCTAAAGTTAGGCGATAACAAGTAAAGTGACAAATATCTTGAAATGTATTGGCCAAAGAAAAATGTTGCATGTAAAGCAGATTCTTCTTCACAAAGCTGACTATAAGGATAAAAAATTATGACTACAAAAAATGTTATTATTTCTAGGTACTATGTTTTTTATATTCGAGCACGTTTCCACACCACCGCTGAGGGGTGATACGAATGTTGTTCTAAAGCAGCACATGTAGGTGGTAGTCTTGATAATATCACTGCTTGATTAGATTGCACAATAAATTTGTTATAAATGAAATTAATCTAAATTGATTTAATGATGTGACAGTTTGAGGTGCTTCGTATAAAGGCAAATAAGCAACATTTGATCAATCAACTGATTAAAAAAATGGAATACGCTGGCATCCAGCTCTTGCTGCAACACACTCTAATTGTTCAAACTGTTATTAAGGAAGGTGATAATAAACACATGGTAGTTGTTGTCGGAGATGATATTGACCTTCTCCTTCTCCTAATTGTTCTTTGTCCTATTGATAAAGACATTCGATTTCTAAGAGACATTCAAGGAAACATCAAGGAAAGGGCATAATATGGTTCTCTCGATTTACAGAACTCGGAAATCCTTCATAATTGTGAAAGAAATATATTATTTGCTCACGCATTCAGTGAACGTGATGCCACGGCAGCATTTTTTTGGCAAAGGAAAAGCACAAACTCTAATTTAATAAATACTAGAAGGGACTTAGATGATGCTTTGCATATATTTAACAATCCATCATCGATCAAACCAGACACTCTACTAGCTGGAGACAAAATTACACTAGCACCTAGAACTGTCAAATCTTTAAATCAATTTAGATTAATTTCATTTAACAACTTTGATGGTTATTTTAATCAAGCAGTGATATTATCAAGACTACCCTCTGGTAGTACCACGTGGGGTGGAGAAAATTTGAAGCCTAATGAATGGGGATGGAAAACAATTAGCCTGATTTTGTTGCTAATTCCCAACGCAGTCTCACGTCATTGCTAATTTCGACAATTGAGATACCAACTCCTACTTCTTTTCTTTAATTAATATCATGCCGTTGTAAGAAGGGTTGCGGAAAACGATGAGGCTGTTCTAAGGTTGGATTGAAGTGTTCAACAATGTGCTCCAATTGTCATGGTCAAGGATGTCTTAATTCAGTGGTAGAGAAAGAACTAACTGAAGATAATTCAATTAATGAATAAACTGCAGTTAGATTTTAGTGGATTAGGCCTCCCAATCCAACTACTTAAAAAAACGTGCCAGAAGCTCTACCACAGCGGTGGTGTGGAAGCGGGCTCGAATATAGGTATTATCTAGGTATTAGTAATAATAAAATTTTCATATTTTCATATATTTGTCCTTATAGCCGGGTTTGTGCGGACAAATCTGCTTTGCATCCAACATTTTTCTACGGCCAATGTATTTCAAGATATTTGTCACTTTACTCGTTTTTACATAACTTTAGCAACATATCCTAATTTTTGAAATCATATTTGTGAGAGCAGAGTAAATGATAGAAACAAATCACATTAGAGGATAGTGGTGCAAAAGCGATGAAACACCCTCCGGATAGGTGGATAGGACGAGGTAAAAGTTTACTTCTAGAATATCAATGTGCTTAGTTTTTTATTCTTTAAGCGATGAGCAGCAGTTTTTGGGTTTATTTTGAGAGTTTGAGATAAAATTTTACTTTAAACATCGAAGTTGTGGCAAATTACTTGAAATAGAACAAACAAAATACTTCACTTCTGTCGTGTGATCTTAAGCACGCACCCTTTTTTAAAATAAATTTCTATAATTAATAATACATTATTTGAGACCTCCCATGTTTCAAGAATGACATTACATATATAAGACCTGATCATTACAATTCAGGTACAGCTTATTCATTAGCTGTGGTTCAAGTGCTTGCCGCTATCACGTTACAGTCTCTTGCGCTGGTGACTAAAATTACATATCCGTAAATTACACTTTTAAAGTATTCATAATATTTAAATAATAAGACGTATTTTATTCCTTATCCGTTTCATGTGTCGTACAATTTTTGATTCAACAGTTCCCAATTTAGAAGAATATTATATACCTACCCCTAAAAAATACTCTTCTGCTTAGTGCAAATGAACACAATTAATTTAAACACACTCTATTCTTGCCCAGCAGCAAATTATTAATCAGTGCAAAGTAAACAGGAAACAGAAAAGTTAAATGCGCTGACAAAACAAACAATATTATTGCGGCATAATTGTTCCCTCGGCAAGAAACCAATTGGCGTGAATAGATGAAACGGCTCTCCAAAAACAATAATTTATTTTCCTAAATTTAAAAACTTCAATATAATCTAGCACGCCATTGGAATTCCTCAGTTTAATGTTAATTGATTTGTCTACGCTACTGTGTTTCAGAAATCCTGAATTTAGTTTGAATAGGTGGCGATGCAGATAGGCAACCAGTAATACTGAGTGTATATTGGGCATTAATTTTACAGGTTTTCATTTAGTTTCATACATAATTGGTCTTTTCTTTTGACAGTTATATAATTCTGAATTTGTTTGAAAGATATTTGATCGAGATGTGGAATTTTCTTATGATGGATTGAGTTCGTGTTTTTCGAGTCACAGCGATATATGAATGGCCTCGTGACGGCTCGGATATTGTAGTTTCGTGTGCATCCTGTCGAAATTAGTTTTTATGAGTTCGAGTGAATAAAACCGATCGTACCTGAATCAATAGTCTCTTTTGACTAGACCTTCAGGCCTAAAAGGTGAGAGCCAGACCAACATGTAATTATTTACAGTGATGGACTAGTTTTTTAGCAGCACGAAGACGCCATTTAGAGTCGTCTAATGTACGTTTTATTCTATTTCACGCTCAAAATCAAAATCAATCTAACTCAGACTCAAAATTTAATTCAAACCCTAACTCAAATTCTAACTCTACCTCTCAGTCTACTCTAATTCTAATTTTTATTCTAACTTAAATGGATTCTTGAGTTTGAACTCTGGTTCGAGCTGATTGATGTAATCTCATTCATTTGGTGAGTTCAGGAGACGGTAGAAGAGGATCTGGAGATTCCAGGATATAGTTTTCAATTCCTAAAATTGTTGCTTAGTGGTAGCAATGTAATTGTTGATTGGGAAGTGGAAATTAAATGGTCGGGATGACTCCATGAAACCCATAAAGATAAGTGATCGTTTTTAAAAATGTTTTCACGATTCTTCATTGGTTGATTTTTTTACAACAGAAAAAACAACATTTCGAAATTTAACTTTAATTATCTTATCTTCAACGTATCTCGTAGATTTATCTTATTTTGCCGCACCTCGTAGATTTATTACCTTATTGTACATTTATCTTACCTTATCGACAAATCACCTTATCTATATTTAACTTTAATTATCGCAACTTGGATTTTGATCTGATCAATCAAAATAATTATCTTTAGATATTTTGATTGATCAGTATTATGGTGATTAAATACTCTGTACATATTTTGTATTAATTTTTGGAAATTTAAATTTGTAAATTTTAGTAAAACCTTATTCGTAGTTATCTTTACTCTAGTTTCTACGTAACAAGTAGTGCTATTATTTGGCTATATCTAATTTTTTCAAGGGTAAGCCTTAAATTTAAATTGAAAATATAATTAAAATGGATTTCTTTCAGAGACGTCTGTTAGATTTTGCAATTATCTTCCCGATTTTGACGTGTTTTATAAATATAATATTTTGTCTAAGTTCAATAGTTTGACATCGAGTCTGAGAATTATTTTGATCAGACAGTTAATTTGGTTGATTATATAATGAAATTTTCTTAACTTATTAGTGGACTGATTGTAAGTTATGGGCTATTAGCTTATCAGGACCATTAATTTTAAATTGGATCGTAGAGACAACTTCATCTACATTCACCTGAAGTTTGCAGTTGCATTATTAGCAAATAGATTGGTAATCTCATTATATTTTGGTCTTAGATCAACTCGTATTAAGTATTGATTATTTTATCTTACCCGTGCAGGATATTGATAATTGATAATTTGAGATTTTAAGTGATTAAATGTGAACTTGAAAGATGTGGTATTAAGGAGTTATTATTAAAAATTGTTATCTTTTCTATTCTTCCGTGTACTGACCTTACATAGGTGTCTTATGATAGATAATATAATCTGCCAAATTAACTTATCTTTGCTTATCTTTCGGTCTACTTTAGACTTGGCGCCCATAAAATTGAATTTTCAGAATTCGAACTCACACCCCTAGAACCACCGCAAGAAGAAGTGTCTGAGCAGCGACATGGTAACTCAAGGATCATTGCTTTTATTTGTTCAAAAGGCTTCAATTAGAAATATCAATTAAAAAAATTTAAAAGGGGAAGTTAAAAATGTTATGGGTGACGTATTCTTCTTAAACTTGAATACCAAAGACACTTACAAGGCAATCTGAATTTGAACGAAGATCTTCTACCGTTCAGCAAGATGGTGCAACCTCACACTGTGCTGCTGTGGTGAGAGACTGGTTAGAACAAAGTTATCCAAACTGGCAGGAGAGGTACAATTAAATGGCCGCCAAGATTACCTGATCTTACTCCTATGGCCACCGTTTTTTTATGAGGTTACATTAAATCACTAGTTTACAAAACGCTGGAAGAATTGCGTCAGGGGATAATTGATAATTATTGTCGAAGTATTTCTAGAGATATTTTTCAGAAAGTTAGCAAAGAATTTCAAAATCGGCTTTATTTATGTTTAGAATAAAATAGAAACCATTTTGAGCATTTAATAAAATAGTAAAAAAAAAGAGTAAAAAATAATTATTTGGATTATTGCAAAAAATAGATGGTTTAAGCGTTAGAATAGTGTGTTAGCTTAGGCTTGGGATCCTTTTTTATCATTTACGTTTATTTTCTAATTTTTCCTGCAAAATTTTGCAAGAGGTACATTTTTTCAAATATTGCTAACATTTGTTATTTAAATCTCATTGATTTGGTATCGCTGAAATGCATTTCTGATAAGCTTTCCAGAGAGGTCTCACAAGCTGGTTAGTACCACTTAATTTAGAATTATTGACTAATTTGATAAGCGTGTATTTATTTACATCGTGCGCTTTGCGAGTCAATTTATCAAGGATTTTTTTGACTGGAACAGCTTTCTTAACCATACATTTTATTATGTCAAAATAAACTGTACAATAGTGTTTTTCATATTCATTATTTACCGTAATAGTTTGCTTTTTCATTTTAGTTATATTAATAAAATAGTGTAAAATATTTGAATTATAAGTAGCGGAATTCTCAAATTATATGCTTAATTTTTTTCAAGTATTCTTAATTTGGCTCGCAAATAAATTCCGACATAATGAACATGATATTCGGTCTACGCCAGTTGATTAAGATCAAACTACACTATTAAGTTTTAATACCTGCGTGTATACACTGTCCAAAAGGAATGCGTGACGCAAACTAAATATTTAGTACGCCCCATGTAAATGTATGGCAATTAATATCGACTTTAGAAGCAATACATATGAATATCGTAGCAGCAGTGGCGTGCCGTTACTTAGGAGATAGGGGGGTAACTAGAAGCATAAGGACGCAATCGCCATTTATTGACCCTGTATATCTCACTTTAAAAGTTTGGAAAAAAACATCGTTTTCGTCACGCTTCAATTTTTATTAAGAATGATAGCATATCTTGAGCTTCAGTGTCATTTCCCGCAAGTACATAAAACCGCGAACAGGCTTCCGACATAAGAAAGTTTTCATACAATTCCAATAGAAAGTTCTCCATTTCTTACACAAATGCTTCAAATTGAAATTCTTCCAATTCTTCTTCTTCTAATTTTATCGCATCGATCTTCTATATATTTCTTCAAATTAACCACTTCATCAAAAAATCCTAATAGTTTCAGTTCGACCTCAAACTGCAATACATTGAAATTTTCAAAATATTCACATGTAGACACACCTTTTATAGTTATTTTCTTAACAAGTGCGCAAAGTGATACTTTTCCGCATGCGACTGATGTTGACGGAACGACGCGAAGCGGAGTTCGGTCAATCAG